>CANXYC010647212.1:0-15854 GCA_948193065.1 Aleurites moluccanus | reverse complement strand
AAAATACTCTTTTGCTAGTTTTGTGAGCGTTCTGTAATATTTTCTCAAATTTCTTTTTACTGTATTCACACATGAATATTACTTATCAATTATCCTCAATCCAAAGTCAAAAATTCATCTGTCATCCGTTCCGCTATTTTTTTACGGCAGCGATATCGGTACCGACGTTTTCCGAAAATTTTTCCCGTTTTCGCTCTAACTGGTTTTCTAAAATTATTATTGGTTATTTTGATGATTTTAATCTATATAATGAGAATTTTATTCACTAAACCTGTTATGCATTTATAGGGTATTACATGCAATAAGGTAGCAAGGCTACTGATGTTATGATAAGATAGCAAGGCTACTAATGCATTTTGACAGTTTTATCGTATGATTTGATTGATAGTATTATTCGATTGTGAGCACTTTATGTTCTTATAAGCATAACATTATTATATTTCTATATCCATATTCCTTTGGCTTGACCTTTGCATTGCATGTTTATATCTTACTAAGTTGAAAGCTCACTCCTCTTCTATGAATTGCAGGTGATAGTTTAGCTTGAGAGGGGACTAATATAGTAGACAGAGGTTCTTGATTCATTTCTCCAAGAAGACTCTATGTAATTCTTTTGAGATATATACATTATTTTATATTATGGTATTTTTATGTATGATGAGTATACTCTAAAGCTCCGTAGTTAGATGAGGATGATATTATTTTGATATATGAATTATTACATTTTGATGTATGAATTATTACATTGTGGGTTGCCCTTTTTCCTTATTAATGTGGGATGTATCTTTTGATCGGTAAGAAACAAGAGGAAATCATATGATGATAAATGGAAATATATGAATGATGATTACATGATTAATAGAAATGAGTATTTATGATGATAACTATATATGATATGGATATGTATTATGTATGAGATCCATAATATGAGTGTTCTATGGGTTTATGGTAGCCATAAGCCTACCCTTGCCCTAGGACCTTCGCACCACTGGAGTTGGGGTGTGACAACACTACACATAATAACTGAACTCCATTTATGCCCTTAAGGAAACATTCATTCACTCTTATTAATCTCCTACAACCTGCCTTGAACCCCTCTTTCAAGGCACCTAGACATATGTACATCTCTCTAAACACATTTGGATCTTCATCATCTTCCATAAAATACATTGAACTACCTGGATTGGTTCTAAGAATTCCCAATTTATAATTCTGTAAATTAGCAAATTTAACTCTTTCTTATCACCATCCAAAATCCTATGTGCTAATTTCCTAGCCCTCCAAGCCTTAATCATTATGACATGCAATTTATAATCATCTTGCATAGTTCTAATGATATTATTCATGTTCCAGTTAGGGTCAGACCTAAATCTCTCAATGTATGTTTGGACTAGCCATTTAAAGGTAGCCTATTTAATATTATTGTCTTTACTATATGTATGTTCGAAAATTTTAGATTTAATTCGCATAGTTTTAGGATTTCTTACCATTACATTACAAAAAATATAGAATGGACAGTCTTTTGAACAAATGGCTTTGCACCTAAGTTTTAGGTTTTCTATTATAAAATTGTATGGAATGCATTTGTAAATCCATAGTTTTATATTTGTTTTAAATTTAAATTCATTTAGAATTCTAAATAATTAAATATAGGAAATTGAAAATAATTAAATCAATTCCTATCAAAATTGTTTGTATTTTCAAATGAATTTCATAATTTTAAACCAATAAATTATAAAAGATTAAAATATTCTTATTAACTTTAATATTTTACTTTTTAAATTTTGATAAACAAAAAATATATTAGTTATGAATTTGACATTTTTATTTGTTTGACACCATTTATTTTTATTTTTATTTTTTATTAGTGGGTCATGAGTTTTTGCCTGATTTCATATTTTTTTTAAATACTTTTATAAACTTTTTTATCATAATCCCCTTCATTTTTATTTTTTTATTTTTTTATTTTTTTTAAATATTTTAATTTATATCATATAGCTTTTTAGTTTTTATTATATTTTTTTATTTTATACTCTATAATTACTTTTTCTTCAAATTCTTTCACAAATATAAAATGTTTAATATAAATTTAATTATTTATGGCCAAGATTATATTTTGTTTTTGAAAAAATGTATATATAAAAAAGTATTATTGATAAATATTAAATTAAATTTTAAATAATTATATTTTCATTAATGTAATATGAAATTTTTTAAAAGAAAATAAATAAATAAATAATACACTTATAAGAGTATTTTTTACTAAGTGAAATATTAAAATGAATTTTAGAATTATACCAAACATAATATTCATTTTATTTAAAATAAATTATATATTTATTATTTAATATATCAAATATAAAAATTCATTTGTAAATGAATGTTATTTGCAAATAAAATGAATTTTTTGATAAAATTAAACCAAACATAGCATAATTCTTAAAATACATACAAGCACAATTGACTTATTTTATGTTAAAATTTAATTAATAAGAGGACAACCCTACAATTTGAAGAATTTTAAACCAATTTAGATATTTTAAAAAGTTAATTATAATTTCCTCTCTTATAAAATGACTCAATACATTAATTATTCTCTGACATTTTAAAAATATACTAACTTCTCACTGATAAATGTTACAATATACTATTAGATCCTTCTATCCAATTTTGTTGTTAGTCAACTCCAAAATGGTTAACAAGAATAGTAAAAATATAAAAATGATATTACCCTTTATTTTTAATTAATTACATCTTATTATTGCTTTTTTATAGTTAAACAATGTATTTTTATATTTTTTTAATAATATTTTTTTTATTTTTTAAAAAATAAAAAATATTTTATTAAAAAAATATTTTTACTTTTTATTTTCAAATTTATCAAAAATAGGAAAATAAATTTTTTATTTGTATTAAAAAATTTAAGAAGAAATAATTTAATTTCTTCTTAAATTATTTTTTAAAATAAAAAATAAAAAATAAAAATATTTTTTAAAAAATATTTTTATTAATTTTCTATTTTCAAATTTATCAAAAAATATGAAAATAAATTTTTTAACCCTAAAAATATATTATTTTTGCTTTAAAGCAAAAATAAAATATAATTCATTAAAAATAAATAGTAAGAACATTTCTGTATTTTTACAACTCTTTTGGATTATTTTAAGGTTTACTGACGATAAAATTAGATGAAAGAGTACACTAATATAATGAGACATTTATCAGAAAAAATTAATATATTTTTAAAAAATCAGGAAAAATTTAATATATTTAATCATTTTACAGAAAATAATAATAATTAATCCTATTTTAAAATTAAAAATTAATAAATTCAACTCAATTCAATTTAATTTTAATTTTAAAATTGATTTATACCTAAAAATTTAAATTTGTAGATGATAACTTAAAAAATAACTTGTAATTATTTCAAAATATCAAATGGAATAGGGAATAATGGTCGCATCAAGATTTTCAAGGAGATGGGCAGTACTTTTTAAGATGAGGATGGATGGGGCAGGCTTGAAAATACGTGAGAGAGAGACTTTGTGTTTCTTTGCCAAAGGTTATAAACTTAATTATTATTATTATTATTGTAAGACGTGTATCTGCTTAAAGCTTGGTAAACGGCCTTTTTGTGCTCAAGACAATATAAAATAGAATACTTAGATGACAAGAGTTGGCTACCAACCTACTTTTAACTTTCTTTCCAACGTCTAACTCCTGCCTTGTACACTTTGTGCTTTATGAGATCCATATGCCCCTCCAGTTCTTTTAAACTTCAATTTTGCCCTCATTTTCTAAAATGTTATGGGTGTTTGAATGTCTAATTATAAAATTTAATAATCATTTAATAAATTATTGAGTATTTAAATATCTAATTATTAAAAATTAATTATAAATTAAAATTATTATCAACTAAAAAAAAATATTTTTATTCTAAATTGATAATAGTTGATCGCTCGTTCAAACGTCCTTCAACTTCTTTTCATATAAAAAAGTAATAACTAATAAGTAATTATGATGATAATAATAAGATTAAATAAATTGATAAAAATAAAAATAAGTTGATAATTAAATTTATTTTATTTACCATTCTAACTTGTTTTAAGGGGAGTGAAGTGTTAGAATTTCGAATTTGAGTTTATCATTTAACAAAATTAATGATAATAATATTATTTCACTTTTATTTCATCTAATTAATTTCTAAATTAATTGATGTAATTTTATTTGAATCATCTGTTTATTAACTAATATTTTAAGTACATTCGTTCAAAAAAAAAAAACACAATATAATTTCACTCTCATATCATTCCAGTCATCAATAATTTAATGAATAGGGACTAAAATTCAAGATCAGCCACATCCAACAAAAATGGAGAAATTAATTAGTATATTTATCACTTGATTGATCCCTAATTAATGTAAACTTAATCATTAATAATTAATACCACTTTGTAAATACACAAGAATTAAGAAAATTATTTTTTAATTAATATTATTTTTTTTATCACTTTCTTCCTAAATTGTCATAATTAATTTACTCCATAATAAAAAATAAAGAGGAAAAATTTAATTTTGAGTGATGATAATCATATAAATTAATAAAGATATTTTTAATATTTGCAGTTCAACTAACAATTTGAAAAAAGAAAAGTGATTTATATTTTAGAACAATTGAAAGAGAAAAAAAAATCTATCAAAATGAGACAAAGGGAGAAATATATATATATATATATATATATATACACAAAAATTAATTTTATCTTAGATTAAATGAATAGAAATAACATTTTAAACAAGAAGTTGGGACGAACTGAAGAGGGGCATATTGGTAATAAGAAGACAAATCAAGGGCAAAATAAAAGTTAGATCCCCTTATAAAAGGGCGCAAGTTAAACTGAGGTGGAGTCTTATTTACATAAATTACATTATGTGTTTATAAATGCCATAATCTTACGAACAGAAAAAAACACAACACAAAGAAGATGAGCTACTTTAGCGGCTGCAGAAATCTCGTGAAGCTAAACTTCTTCATGATGATGATGATGATGTTCCTACAAAGATCGTCGTCATCAATGGCTGAAGGATTGGAGTTTTCGAGCAGAGAAGAAATGGAGAGATTGGCTGGTTATGGAGAGGAGAAGTTATCAACTGTGTTAATTACAGGCACAGTTCTTTGTGAAGCTTGTTTGCATGGTGAACCTCAGCTTCAAACATGGCCAGTTTCAGGTTTGATCATTAATAATATCTGTTTAATATGTTTTATTAGGGTTTTAATCACCTAAATGCCTTTTCAACTTGTTATCATAGTTGAGTTAATAGTTTAACAGTCAAGTGTCTGTTTTATAATGTAAAAGATCAATGGTTCAAATTCTCCTTTCTCTTTCATGGCTTTCATTTTTCATAGCAAATCATTCATTTTAATTCTTAAAATTCAAACATTTCATAATTATAGAGATTTTAAGTTTTAATCATTGAGTTATATTTTATATGAACAACATGTTAATACATTTTTCTTTATATATATATATATATATTCCAACTTTATTTAATATGTTAATTAATTAACCTTCTTTTTGTCTTATTAATATACTCCTTCTCCCCTTGGTTAGTTTTGTTTATTGTATAAGAATTAAGGAAGTTATTGAATAATAACTTCAATTATAAGAAAAAAATAATTACATATGATTAAATTACATATTTGGTGAAAAATATGTGAAACTATTAAGTATTTAATGTACATAAAAATAAAGATAAAATTAAAAATAAACTAATATCTACTTAATTTTTTAAAATGATAGATAAATTAAAACAGAACAATTAAGTTTCCTAAAACCACATATAAAAAGAAATGGTAGTATTAGTAAACAATCCTATGTTATGCTAATCATAAATGCAAAAAGAAAAAAGAAAAAAAAATCATGAACAGTTTTGAGCTGGCATGCAACTAAGGTTTTATTTTATTTTACAATAAAATTTTTATAAATTAATATGAGATAAATTAATAATTTTTATTATATAATAATTTTTACAGTTTTAATTTAAATTAATAGTCGATTAATTAATATATTTTTTAATTGATAAAATTTTTGAATCTCAACAATATTAATTTATAAAAATTTTAGTTTAGAATTTAAGTTCAAAGAATTTTATGGGAGGAAATTATTTGTTAATCAAAATAAATTAATTAAACAAGGTTGTAGGATTATATTATTATTATTATTATTTAGCTTAGGGGTCATTTTTAATTGTTAGGGTTAGGGACATTTTACATTACATAGATATATAGTAGTTTTCATCCAAACTTAAAGAAAAACGACTAGAGAATTGGAGAGTAAGTCATATATATATATATATATAGGTGAAGAGTCACAGTAAACAATATTCAACCAACTGCCAAAATAAGCAAAAACATTCCCACTTTTTTTTAAATTCTTTTTCACATTTCATTATTTTTTTTAGAGTCTTTAATGCTTAATTGCTAGTTGGTTATCATTAATTTTTCTTTAAATGTCAATTTTATTCATTTTTTTTTAAATTATTTATTTTCAGAAAAAGAAAAGAAAATTTTAATTTTTATGATATATGTGATTATAATTTCAAAATTTATTTTATAGTCTTATAAAACTTAAAAGAATATACTAGATTTTTAAGTAACAAAAGTAATATATATATACTTTACCTGTTTCATCAGTAGTGTAAAAACATATTATTTTTGAAATATTATTATGTTATTTATACTTTCTATTTAGAAATCTTAAACTTTTTAATATTTTTAGAGGTGATTAATATATATATATTATTCTTATGATAAATATTATATTTTAATTATATTATAAATAATTAACTTTATTATTATATGAAAATGTACTATTTTTATTTTTTAAAAATATTTTATTATTTATCTAGTCAAATATATTATTTTATAGTAAACATTTTTTCTTTTGTAATTTATAAATATAAAAAAAAAGATAAATTATAAATCAAAAGAAATAAAAAGATATGCAAATTAAAATTTATTTATAAATTTACTGTAATATATGGATCAATAGATTTTTATTTAAATTTAAATTTTTATTTATTTTAAAAATTATTGTAAAATAATTTATTTCATATTTACAATTTATTTTCACTCTTTTAAACAATTTACCAAATATAAAGTGTTAAAATTTATATTTTAAGAACAATTAATGACAATCAACTATAATTGAACATTAAATACTCCAAAAGAGATAATTGGATCGTCAGAAGAATTTAAAAGAGTGGAAATACTCTATCCAAAACAAAGCAGTTCGAATTTTTTATTTTATTATATATTTTAAATTTTTTATTTTATTATATATTTTATTTTTTATCATATATTTATTTTTATAGATTACGGTAATTTATTTTTAAAAATGTGGTAGATCTTTTCAATGTTGTTTTAAAATATCCTAGGTGACATTACTCTAGTCCGGACCGGTTGGTTCGATCTCATCGTTGTGTAGATCAATGGGGTTGACGGTAGAAGATAAAGTTTCATTAATCTAGACTCGGCATAGAGAAAAAAGAGTTTTGGGCTCTAGTCCCTTGGGACAGATAAGGGACACGTGGAGTTTAGACATTTGTTGGGTAGGTCGTTCAGATCACCGACCTATCTTAGACACGGGCTGGCCCTGGATTTTGGTGGCCCCCTGTTTTGTGTTTAAATTTTGCATATTTTAGTGACATATCTCGGCCATGGCCAACCCATAATATATAAATTTAAAAATTAAAATAAAATCTAATGAGCACTTCATACTTATTAGTTATTTCCATAAGGTTTTGAGTTTAAGTCAATATATGTAATTTTTTTATACGAGTTGCTTAAATTTATGAGAAGCATGAAGAATACATTTATACAAATTAAAACTTTATAATCAAATTAAAAATAAACTTCAATAAATATGAGTGTTGATAATTTACTCTAAAAAAACACTATTAAGTATTAGTTATGTGCATACCTAATTACTCTTGTGGTTAGGGAATCAACTTTGTCTTATGTGCATACCTAATTACTATTGTGGTTAGGGAATCAACTTTGTCTTATGTGCATACCTAATTAAACTGGTGGTTAGGGAATCAACTGTCTTCCCTTTTCCCCATTTCTTTGAATAAAAATAAAAATAAATTAAAATTTAGAGGTCCTAAATCTTCATTGATTGTTAAATACTCTAATGTTCTTTACTTCCCTTTTTTTTCCCTTCCAATCTTCTTTGTCCGGGTTGAGAATGCCAAGAATCAAAGCTAAGATCTAACCAACTTTACCTTGATCCAAAATTGCTGTTCCCCTCAGCCTAGGCCTGGCTGGTTATATGTCCATGTAAAAAGATATTACATAAAAATATACAATTGAAATATATATATAATAAAGAGATGCGCACATCAATAGCAACATCTTACCATAAATTGTTTTGGTAGAAGAAGGATTTCATAATTTTATTCTGATAAGCATCTGCCTGTTCAGTGAAATGATTTTATTTTTTGTTTAAAATCATCATTTGGTTTTGAAATTGATGCAGGTGCTTTGGTTAGCATCAATTGTCACATAAAAGGGAAGTGGAGCAAAACAAGCTCTATGCAAGTCATCACTGATGAATATGGAGATTTTCAAATTGATCTTCCTTCCCATCTCCATGCAATTCCCAATTTGGATAGAACATGTTCAGTTAAGGTTCTGAGAATACCAAATAACTCAGATTGCCACCCAGCATTTGCAAGGAAACACAAGGCTCTGACATTATCGTCGGCTGGGGATGGCATCCGAATTTACACTGCTGGAAATATTAACTTTCTGCATAGGAAATCAAGACCTGTACTAGCTTGCAGTAAGAGAGAAAGCAGTGAAAAACAGATTGCATGGTAGTTACACAGTTCCCAAGTAGAAGATTGGGATGGAGCCCTGCAGCTTATTTAGATGGCGCTTCAGTCACAGTAACGAGTTGCGATGGTTCAATTTCAGTCAGGTCTAAAACTCATATGAAGAGAGGGAGAGAGAGAGAGAGAGAGAGAAGGATGATACATATGGTTTACATGTAAATAATGATAATATAAAGTAATAATGATATGTGACATAGCGGCTATGTATAAAAGACAATTTTCAATCCTGCTATATGTGAACACAATATCAATAAGCAAAACACTTTTTGAGTGATCATAGATTTGACAACCATTATATATGGTCAGAATGAGTTGTTTAAGTTAATGCCAAATCTAGCTGATAACTAAGACAGAAACACATCAACAACCTACATGATATATTGTCCAAGAGCACCTTCATAGAATCCCCAAAGCAATGAATCGATTCAGGAGTCCGAAATCTTCTGCTCAGCCCCAGAAACTATATATTTTGCAACATCAGCACAGCAAGTAAGATTATCAGCTTTATCATCTGGGATTTCAATGGAAAATTCTTGCTCAAAAGCCATAACAAGCTCCACTCTATCTAAGCTGTCCAGGCACAAATCTTTTTGGAAATCAGCTGTTTCAGTAACCTGTCTTATAGGCAAGTAACACTGATATAAATTCTTTTAATCTTTTACAAGGAAAGGAAAACTAGATCACTTGGGGGAAAACTTTCTTAGGTGATGTATTAGCTAGATAATCAGCATTGTTAAATGGCATATTTAATTTCAAATCAATTGGAAAGTAAGGCATCTGCCAATTTAAACCATCATAAAATGGACATGCACACGCACAAGGAAAATCAAAAGGGAACTGAGCATAATTACCTTAGTGGCATCGATTTTATCAAATCTCTTAACCAATCCTATCACCCGATCCATGATTTGATCAGGCTCGGTACCACTTAATGCACGAATTTGCTGGCGCAGTTGCTTGAACACGTTTGTTCTCTGAGCGAATGACTGCTGTTTAGCAAAACCTCTCTGCCTCACATGGCTTAAAATGGAGTTTCTTATACTCTGCATGTTACCAGAAGCTGAAAATACCTTTGGTCTTTCAAATCAGAATGTGCAAATCATATAAATAAAAGTGCCAGCAAGATAGAATAGATAATATGAGGAGAAACAGAGAACTGTATTTGTTCACAGACAAGTTTATCAATTTCTAAAGTGCACATAAAGTTTAATGAACAATTATACACTAAAATCATTGAAAGTGGTATTTGCTTCCAATCAAGCAAAGTGCATTAGCAAGAGCCAATCTAAATTTTTTATCAACTATGTGAATTACTTGGTCAACAACTGGTACTAAGGTTGAAATGCACATTGAAACACTAGAATAAATAAATAATAATAAATGAAATCATAGAAAGGTATATGATGAGGAAATTAAACTCTGAGAATTTGCTTTTGACAATGTTACTAAACTCAATTAGGCCTTAATTAATTCCAATTAAGAAGTTAATAGCAAAATTGACAAGGAAACTGCAAATTAAAAAAATAATATGGATTAACATCATCAAGAGGGGAAATAATCTATAGAGAAAAGGATTCTAAGTAGCTATACGAAGCATAGGGCAACAAAAGTTCAAAGAAACCCATAAAAAAAAAAAAGAAAAGAGCACAACAAAGATGAACAAATGAAGGGACCGAAGAAGCAAAAGCATAGAAAAGAAAGAGTTACCACTCACCAGATTATCTGTGCTAGTACTGTCCCCTTCGATTTCAACAATAGTCGTTTACGTGTTTGATTTATTGCCGCAATGAGGCAAAGAACACCGGTGGTATCGGCCTTTGCTAAACAAATAGGTTAAGCACGCGGGAACTTAAGTGATAAACCCCCGGCCCAACAAGCAATTGGAATTTAAGATTATGTTTCAAAGCCCTGACCCCATCCCAATAAATCTTATAATTATATGAAATATATAATAGGAAATATTACATGAATATATTATTTTTTGATTTTTTTTTTTAATTTTACGGTTGATTTTTTTTTTTTATTTTTTAATATATATTTGATATATATTTAGTATAAATTATATTTTTAAAAAAATATTTTTAGATATGCAGTATTTTTAAAAAAATATTTTTAGGTATGTAGTAGTTTTGAAATTTTTTTTTTCTAACTGTGAAATATTTTTTATTTTTTTTGGTATTTTTGAAAAAATCTCTAAATAATATGTGTTAATTTTCTTTTTTATTAGTTTCCTAAATATTGTCTTTGGATTTCTTATTATGAAAATTTTGTTAATAAAATAATTTAATAAATATTTCTTAAAATAAGAATATTATATTTTTATAAGAATTATAAAAATTTACACTTAATCGTATGACATTTAATTTGCAATAACATTTAAAATTTAAAACATTAGATATAGTTGTAGAGATGAATAAATTTGGAGCGATTTTTCTAATTCATAATCATACATAAGAAAAAAAATATTATTATAAATCAAAATATCATTGGATTTGAGTTTTAGATTTGCCGATTTAGAATGGAATTCGAATTTTCTAATTTTAAATTTTAAATCAAAATGAAATTATTACCAATATATAATTTTTTTTTTTGTTATCTTTTGAAATTGAAAATTGGAATTAATTTTTGAATTTGAATTTAAATTTTCTATTTATAGTAATCTTTATTTTGCAGGAAAAAACACAAAATGACTAATTTTATGTTTAGTTTAGTATTTAATTGATTTAAAAGGCTTTGTAATATTCAATTTTCACCCTTTTTTTTAAGAGTAGGTTTTAGTTTTGTTATTATTTTTGAGATTGCAACTCATTTCACCTCCCCTTTCGGTTTGTCTAGGTATTTAATTTATTGTAATTTACTTGCTTTTACTTACTTTAATCATATCGCATAATATATGAAATGAATGAAGCATGTTAAAATAATTTTCCAAATTAAATTAAAGTATCTTCAAGAAATAAACTCTAAAATTAAGTATATGAAACTGTACACATAAATTTTGTATCCGAAAACTTAGGAATGAAAAAAGTGATAAATATTAAATTTTATTAATTTAATAAAAAAATAGGGTACAACTTTTAATAAAAGAATTCTTAAAAAAAAAAAAATAGATCTTTTAATTCTTTCCTCCATAATAATTACGAATTAAGGATTTGATAGAACTTGTTCTTAAACCGGTAGAAATTTCTTATTCGATTTGGTGAAAAAATTGAGTTGAATTTTCAATAAATAATGAATACGATTGTCGAAGACGCATGTGATTTGATAAATTAATATATAGAAGATATACACATGTGATTTGATAACTTGATTTATAAAAAATGTGGATATACGCATGTGATTTGATAACTTGATTTATAAAAAATGTGGTAGTTTGTTTACTTGAACGTAGAAATTCTTTTGATCTTGAAGTTTTGGCTTACCACAATTTTAAAATTTTTAAACTTGTCTTTTTTTTTTTTTTTTGTCCCCTAAATGAATTTTGAAACTATCTATTTATAGAGGATGTGAGAAAAAGTATATTATTTATACTTTGCTTATGTGGCAAAATTTAATTGGTCATTTAAAATGAAATTATTTAGTGAAATTAATTTAATTTTTAATTTAATCACTAAATAAAATTTAAGGACCCTATTTAACTATTTATAAAAATTAAAATTTATATTTTTATAAAATGTCTTCTCGAGGCTTGATCATTTTATTTGTCATTTATTTTTTTTAAATGATAAGATTTCAAAATTTTATTTATTTATATTTAAATACTTGATATAATTTTTTTATATTAAATATTAATTTATTTATTTTTAGTTGTGCACTTGAGATAAGAAAAGAATAGCAATTCTTCTTTTTTATATAGGAAATACAAGTCTTGCATCAACCAATAAGCATTAATTTTATTTCTTTTAATATGTTGTATATCTTTGTATTATTAGGAAAAGAATTATTTCTCATTAAAAAAAATTTAAATCTAATTGTATGAGGAATGACGTATGTTACCAAATCTTATTTGAATTGGTGGTCAGCAAAATGGTCAAAGACTTTTCCTAACGACACTAGAATTACCATTAAGGTGAAAACTCCTTTCGGTCAAGCCAAATCACCTAAGGTTGTAGTTGACCAATCTATTGTTAAGACTATTCAAGCAAAAAAACCTACAGAGGAAAGATCTTCTCCTCATCTAAAGTCTAATGCAGTCAAAAGAAAAAGGAAAAGGCCTCTATTTGCAAAGGCTAAGTTGAGAGGAAAATTGCTTCTAGGGATAAGGCACAACCAATTGCCAATTCCACAAAGCAAAAACTTGTCCTTGAAAAATTTTCATTATTAAAGGAAAGCTCATCAAAATCTTAAAAGTTATAACTAATTCTGCTCAACTACCTACCATTGCCCTTAATGTCAATGCACAAAAGGAAGTAGGTACTAAGATTCAAAAGGACAATTTTCCTATGATAGATCTTGTAGACTTTAGTAAAGATGAAGAGGTAAATTCTGATCATCATTGGAAAAGATCTTCAAAAAGGAATAAATTATCTATTTCGACTGTGTAATATCTACCATTTTTGTATTGTTTTATTGATTTTGTAAGTTTGGAGAATTTTTTTTTAATTTTAAATAAGAATGTTGAGAATTTCAAGAATTTCTGAATTTTGATGCTGCAGGAATTGGTGATGATAATTTCATATTCTTAAAGACATAATTTGGTAAAGTATAAATCATAAAAGTTGTGAGTTTATATCTTGATTATAATTCTGTAAAATGGTTTGACAAAAATTCTATGTGTGTGATGAGTTGTGTCTATTTGAGTAAGCCTGGTTTGGTTGAGAGTTTTTGCAGGGATATAGTGTATATTTGAAATTACTGGGAATGACTGAGGTAGAATTAGCTAAAGTTGTGAACATGAAAAATATTCCTTTTTGTGTTGTGATGATGGCTGTAAAATTTTAGAATTTTTGGATAAGCGTATCTCAGTGGAGAGTGATTTTCCTTAGGGTTGTTCGGTTAGATTTTGGGGCAGAAGTCTAGGTGACTTTTGGAGAGTCACCATAGTCTGTGTGTTGGTCTTTTTGATTTGAAATTTCGATATGTTGTGCTCCTATATGTTGATTTTAAGTGATAAAAAAAATTAGTAAGTTTGGATATTTGTAGCTCATTTGCGAGCTGGCTAAGTGTGGGATGTCCAGGCATGATTTTAACTTAGAGGAATTTTGTTATGGCGAGCCAGCAAAATGAGAGGAAGCATTTTGCGAAGTGGCGAAATGGCGAAGTGCCAATTAGTTAAGAGGATAAGGCGAGGTGGCATTATGTGAAGAGGCATTATGAGAAGAGGGACTGTGCGAAGTGGCAGTTCGGGAAGAAGCGAAGAGGCAAAGAGGCAAAGAAGCATTGCCGATGTGGCATATGCGAGGAAGAGTTGCGAGGAGAGTTTGGTGAGGCAGCATATACGAGGTAGCATATGCGAACTAGAACGTGCGAGGTAGCATTACCGGATCAAGTTTGGCGAGCTGGAAGTGCAAGCTGGGAATGCGAAGTGGGAATGGCGAGCTGGTTAGGCGAGGTAGCTTTGCCGAGGCAGGTCTGGCGAGGCGAGCTGGCTAGCGTGTTTCTAGGGCAATGTTTTATTTAAACCCAGCAAACCCCAGTAACGTTTTATGATTTTTCTCTTCTTCTTCTTTCGTTAATTCAGTCTTTTTCTCAGATTTGTTTCATTTTATTTTCTAAGGCATTAATACTCAAATTAATGCATTAGACTTCTAGGTTATTCAGTATTAAGGCAGAAACCATCAGATTTAAGCAGTAATATCAGAATTTCAGTTTGAAGGAAATAATGTAAATTTTCTTCCTAAGCTATTTTCTTTGGATTTATTTAAGTCTATGGGTTAGGATAATTAATATTGGGTATATAGAATTTATTTCTAGTGATCTGAAGCTATTAATGGTAATTAATGTGGGAGAAATCAGTTGGGTGAAACTGCCATGAACAGTAACTCCAAAAATTTAATACAGATTTTCTTTAAGAGATAAATGAAATTGTTATGGGGAATTAAGAATAGAGATTCTAAGATAATTAATTAATAGGAAATTATGTTGAATATTATTGGTTTGGAAAAACCCTAATTTTGTATATTTGGGGAATTTCTTAGGAGGAGAAATTCGAATTGATTGAGGAATTATAAGTGGGCAGATTGCTAAGAAGAATTTAAGAGAAATTTGTGTAAGAGGTAGTATGAACATCCCATTTGATTATTGTCCTTTGAAATTAAAATGATCAAAGTATTCTTATATTTGATTATCCTATTGTATATATTTATATCCTTGTGTAATGTGTAATGTGAATGGCTTAATCAACCTTCTTGGATCAAGTCTATATGTTTCTTGCTTGTGAACCCGATTTGAATAATATTATATGATGATGGTCTTGCGACTAATATGTATCCTATGAGATTGAAACCCCATGACCCATGGATAGAATGCTTTTCCTAATGAGAGTAAATTCATTGGTCCATTGTGCACTTTGGGAGCCCAGTCGATAGGATTTTTATCGGTGTTCCACCTAGCCACCTAGAGGGGGCCATGAGCTCTAGGCGCATGCCTGGCCAAGCATGTGTGCACGTTAAGGTAGCAAGGCTACCAATACGTATGTTATGATATGAGATCAATTCTACCAGATGAGATTTGATAATGCCATTCCTTGTGGGCATTCTATGTTCTAAATATGAACCATGATTTGAATTTGACATTATTTGATATAGCCGAATTATTATGAGTAACCATGTTACTTCAAGTAAAGCTTATGATTTCTTTCATATCTGTATTTATAGATATTTGTTCATGACCATGATTCGATATTCAGTTTTTATTATATAATGTTCATAGCTTACTGAGGTGAAGGCTCACTCCTCTTCTGTGGATTTCAGGTGATAGCATAGATCGTGAGGGAGCAAATAGAGAGGATCATGTTCTTG
>CANXYC010647067.1:0-36154 GCA_948193065.1 Aleurites moluccanus | reverse complement strand
TATATATATATATATATATATATATATATATATATGATGCAAGTATTTGATTTGTGTATGATCTAGGTTAAGTTGCAAGTATTTGATTTGTGTATGATCTAGGTTAAGTTTGGTTGCTATGAGTTTATAGTGCCCTTATGCCTACGCTTTCCCTAGGTTTTAGGGTATGACAAAGGTGGTATCAGAGCTATAGATTTATAACCCCTAAGATAGATAGATATATGTGCAAGTTCCCAAGCATAAGTGTTTGATTAAGATAAATACGTAGTATAGGATTCCTATCTCATCAGTATTGGGTATTCTTTTGTATAGATCTATGTTAATCATGTGTTATGAGTCTAAGCTTGTTTGTTTTCTTTATAAGTACCAAGATGTCTCCATGATGTGGTAGAGAACGAGGTGGAGGTCGTCCTAGAAGAGTGTTGCCTTCTGAAGAAGGTTTTATAGGTGGGATTGGACGTGATGAGTTTAGTCATGAGCCACAAGTGGATGTAGTTAACATGGCTTAATAGTTGAATCAGTTGCAGAGAAACTATGAGGTGATAGTAGTGCTCATCACCCAATAGAGATAGCAGTAGGTACCTTTGATACATATTGCTCCAGATATTCCAGTTCCTCATGTACTTCCACCTCCACTAATAGTTTTACCTCAAGTTGAGGAGGTTTCATTCGAGAGGTTTCTTAAGCTCAAACCTTCAGAGTATAAGAGAGAAGTGGATCCTACGAATTTCCTTGAGGAGATAAAGAAGAAAGTTCAGATTTTGAAGATCTCCGATAGAAGAGCCATAGAGTTTTTGGGTTATCTAATGAAGATAGAGGCTAAGGATTGGTTCAAGAGAAGTATTTATAGTATCTTTCGTGGTAATAAAGAACTTCATTGGGAGCAATTTAAGGACTTGGTCTTGAATCAATTTCTCACAGAGAGTGTAAGGGATGCCAAGTCTATTGAGTTTGAGAAGTTGGTTCAGACTCCTAGTATGAGCATTTCTGAGTATGCGTGAAAGTTAAGTCAGTTGAGCAAGTTTGCTTCAGCTCTTGTGCCTACAAAAGTAACACATATTCAGAGGTTCCATAAATGTTTGGTGGCCTTACTGTTTAAATTTTTGGCTGCTCTTGTGTTTGATTCGTACTATAAGCTTGTGGATAAAGCTAGAGTGATAGAGAATAGAGAGATGGAGGTCATATCAGAAAAAGAAGTGAAGAAGAAAGCAAAGATTGGCAGTTCCTCCAGACAAGAGAATAGGGTAAAGAGTATGGAAGTGTCACATTAGTTAACTCCCCATAGTGTATATAGAGGACCTTCAGGGAGATCACAACAGAGACAGAACCCTTTTAGACTTACTTCTCAAATGAGTTATAGTATAGCCAGTTCTACACCACCTAGGACTTCCCATCCTTCTTGTCCTACATATGGTAAGAACCATAAAAGGCCTTGTTTCTTTGGGTCAGGAGCTTGTTATGGATGTGGATAATATGGACATTTGCTTAAGAATTGTCCACAACCTTCTTTTGGAGCTTGACCTTAGAGTACAGTACAAATGGATAGAGAGAGGAGTGTTGGTCTATAGTTAGGCATAGGCCGAGGTATTTTTAGTAGGACTCCAGAGGCCGATAGAGGATCCGGTTAGGATATAGGGCAAGCTTCAAGGTCAGCACCTTTAGGCAGAGGTAGAGGGATAGTTTATGCTCTTACATAGTATGAGGCCTATATTTCTAACATATTGGTTATATGTATTCTTCTGATCCAAGCTTTAAATGCTAAAGTGTTATCTGATTCAGGAACTATGCATTCTTTTGTTTCATCTTGAATTGCTAAGAAGTTGAATGTGCCATATGAATTGCTTAAGAATGTTTTGATTGTATCTACTCCTTTAGAATAAGAGATTGAAATTCAAAACTTTTACTCATCTTGTATGGTTAGCATAAGTAGTAATAGTTTAAATATAGATTTGATTGAGTTGTCTATGTTAGAGTTTGATATGATTTTGGGCATCGATTGGTTGTTTAAGTATTATGGAACTATATATTGTAATGGGAAGAAGATAGTGTTCAAGCGAACTTTAGGTGAAAAGTTTAAGTTTCAAGAAAAACAGAGTGAACTGCTATATAATGTGATATCCATCATCGGGGCAAAAAGATTGTTAATGAAAGGTTGTCAAGGATATTTGGCTTATATTCGAGATACTTAAAAGGAAGTAAAAGGTTTATAGCAGATGTTTGTTGTTAGTGAGTTTCAGATATATTTCCTAAAGAGTTACTAAGGTTGCCACCGGATAGAGAGAGAGAATTATATATTAAGTTGCTACTTGACACAAGTCCGTTTCTATTTCTCCATACTGTATGGCATTGATCGACATATTTTTTTCATTGTTTTTTCTATGTATTTTAATAATATTTTTATTTTATTTAATTAGTTTTTATTAGTATTTATTAGCATTTGTAATAAATTACTAATAGTGCCTTGCCTATTTTTTTCTGTGTTTTTTATTACTTTTCAAGTATTTTTAGTGAGAAATTGCATAAATTAGAAATTGGGTTAAAGAAGGATTTAAAGATGGATTTAAAGATCAAGTTGGGCCCAAGTCCATTCATTTTGGACTACACACCTATGAAGCATGCATGTGCTAACTTCTAATTCCAATACAGTCATGTTATTCTCAACACTCCCGAGCCCATAAGTTGAAAGCTAGTACGTCCGTGCCACCAACTCCACACATAAACGTGCATATTTGCTTTAGCCAACTAGACAAAGGCCTGCAAAGGCCGTGGCCCAAAGCCAATTCAGCAGTTCTAATACAATCACGTAGAGTTCAACACGCCGGTGTCCATCCAACAGAAGCAAAGTATGCCTGTGTTGTGAAGAAACACACCTAAATATGCAAGCTATGAAATACACAGTGATTTTACGCAATTTGAATTTTAAACTGATGAAAAGATTCAGAGCCAAAAAAGAAAATAAGGTCAATGGAAAATAATATGGAGCAAATTTTGGACCTTTGTTTCTTACTAAATGAAGACTAAGTTGTTTCTTACTAAATGAAGACTAAGGGAAGAAGAAAAAAAAAATAATAAAAGGGCAGTAGCCTCATTCAGAGAGGAGCGGACGATCAAACAATTAGACTCCTCTCCATTTTCTCCATTTTCTCTTTGTTCTCTGTAACATAATGTATCACCAAGAATATTTAGTTGATTTAGTGTTAATTTCTGTTGTATTTCTTTCTTTTGTAAGGGTTTATATTGGGCGGCCAACCTAATGCAAACCCATTCTTTGAATTGTTGAACTAACAATGACCCATATTGCAGTTTATTTTCACATTAGTTTATATATTCAATTAATCACAGGTTATTTGTGATCGCAGCCAACGAGCAAACAATTCAAAAGTGTCTATCAGTAAAATATATTTGTACCTTTAACTTTTTAATTTATTTAATTATAGGCTGCCACTGAAATCAGATATAGTTGAATGATTGAATGGTTATAGAATTAATTAATGCATAAACTATATTACATTAATTCATCCATACATTTAAACCCTAAATTGCTATTTATTGTATGTGCTACTTGGTGTGGTGTAATTACTTTCTTCTTGATCTTTATTTTCTAAATCTCCCATATTTTTCTCTTCTCACTGTCTTTACCTTTGCTCATTTTCATAAAGCTCACAATTGTTCACTTTTGCAAACAATCACAATTGCTCACTTTGCTCACAATCACAATTGCTCATAATACTCACAAAAGTTCTCTCTATTTCTCTCTCTCTCTCTCTCTCGCTTCATTGCTCACAAAAGCGCACTTGCTCACTCTCTCTCTCTTAGGTCACTAACTTTTTTTACCCATTTCTTTAAAAGTTTTCTTTTTAATTCACTGCATTCACAACTATAATTTTACTATAATTGAAATTTTATTGTTAATGGTATTTTGTGATTTTGGAGATATCAGTTTTTGTTAATTTCATTTTGCATTTGTTATTTTTATTTCTTTTAATTTTATTGTGATTTTTGTTATTTGTTATTTTTGCTAATTTTAATTATTAAATTTTTATTATCTAAAAAATAAAAATGGAAATAAAAATAGAAGAAAAATGAAAATAAAAAAGAGAGAGTCAAAAAAAAAAAGGAACTATATATATATATATATATATATATATATATATATATACTTTTTCATTTTAATTTTAATTTTTTGTTAGTTTGTCTATTTTGTCTTTTAGCTTGTTTTGTCTTCTCCTTTATTTTATTTTTAGTCATTTGTTTTGCTTTTACTTTTTAACTTTTTATTTCATAGTGGTTAGATCTTAATTACTTTATTTTATTTATTTACAATTTACTTTAAGTTATGGATAATTTTGGATTGAATCATTGGTCTATGAATTATATTTGAGATTGGTGTGGGATAAACCATAATTCACTAAATTATTTTAATCAATATTCTTCACATACATCTTATTTTACTAATGGATTTTATGAGGAATCTAATTTTCGCAAAAATGAACAACCACAGTTTAGAGACCAAAATAGACAAAGAAAATCTACTTTGGAAGAGACCTTATAGCAATATCTTGATATATGTGAAAGGGATAGACCAAAAGAACATACTCTAGAGGAAGCTCTAAATGAGTTTATCAAAGATACCGTTCAATACTAATGAGACTTCTAAAAGGTTTGATTCAATTGAAAATTGTGTAAACAAAATTGAAGCTTTGGTAAGTCATCTTATTACCCAATTTCAGGAAAACCTAATTCAATATGAACAGGCTGAAGCAATGGCAGTTTTACGAAGTGGAAAAATAATTAATAAGGTAATTAATAATCCTGTTATTACTAATGCTTTTCATAATGTAGAATCATCTCAAAAGAAAAATGTGCAGGAAGAAATATAACTAAAAGAATCTTCGAAGGAAGATAAAATTGAAGAGAATATTGATGTACCTCAATACAAACCCCTAGTACCATATCCTAGTCAACTGAAAGGAGGAAAGCAAGATAAATAATTTTTTGTACTCTATGACATACTTTCTAAAGTTAATATAAATTTGCCTCTGTTATGATTCATAAGTAATATATCTATTTATACTAAATTCTTTAAAGAATTAAGCACTAAAAAGAGGAAATATAAGAATAATGAAAAAGTGATAGTCTCTGAAGTTGGTAGCGTTGTTTTGTAATAACAGCTTCCTCCTAAAATTAAGGACCCATGAAGATTTGTTATTAGTATTTTCATGGGAAATGAGGAAGAAACTAAAGGCATGTTAGGTCATGGGGCTGGTATAAATTTAATGCCCTATCGCATTTTCTTACAATTGGGTTTGGGAGAATTAAAACTAACTAGAATGAGTTTACAACTAGCTAACTGATTGGTCTGTTATCTTAAAAGAATAATTGAAGATGTATTAGCTCAGGTTGGTGGATTAATTGTTCCTGTTGATTTTATTGTCCTTCGTATTAGGGATATTCAAACTAAATGCACAGAACACACAATTCTTCTTGGTAGACCTTAAAGGCTACCACTAATATCTTAATAAAGGTTAAAAATGGTAAACTAGCTATGATTATTTTAGGAGAGACAATAATATTATTTATTTTTGATGCAAAACCTATACCTACTATTGCTTTCTGCGAGGAATGTCCATTTATTGATTTTATTGATCAATGTGTGTCTAACCAATTTTTTTGTAGGAGCATAGTGATGATAAATTAGAAGTTACTTTGACTTTGGATAACAAAACTGAAATATTTAATGAATAGGTTGAAGAATGTTTTGCCATTCTTGATGAAATGGAAAATTTGACTAAAGAAGAGGAGACTTCCTTACCTTTAGAATTTGATTTGAAAGAAACATGAAACTGCTAAATTATAGTTAAAGGAACTTCCTAAACATCTTAAATATGTTTTCTTGGGAGAAAATGAAACTTTTTTAGTCATTATTTCTTCCAAATTAAGTAAAAAGGAAGAAGCTAAATTAATGGTAGTTCTTAAAGAATATATTTTAGTCATTGGATGGGGATTAAGTGACATTAAAGGAATAAACCCAACTAAATGCATGCATAAAATAAACTTAGAAGAATGAGCTAAACCTAAAAGAGATCCTCAAAGAAGATTAAATCCTAATTTGCTAAAAATATTTAAAAGGAGGTTTTGAAACTTTTAGATGGAGTAATTTATCCAGTATCAGATAGTGAATGGGTTAGCCCTATTCACATAGTTCCTAAAAAGACTGGAATTACAGTTATAAGAAATGAGAAGAATAAAATTGTTCCGATAAGAGTTACTATTGATTGAAGGATGTGTATTGATTATAGAAAATTGAATGCAACTACTAAAAAGGATAATTTTCCTTGACCTTTTATTGATTAGATGCTTGACAAATTAGTTGGGCACAAATATTATTATTTTCTTGATGGTTTATCAGGTCATTATCAAGTGGCTATAACCCAAGAAGATCAAGCTAAAACTATTTTCATATGTCCTTTTGGAAAATTCGCTTTCAGGAGAATGACATTCGAACTTTGTAACACACCAGGAACTTTTCAACAGTGTATATTATCAGTTTTCTTTGACATGATAGGAAACTTCATTGTGGTATTAATGGATGATTTACCTGTTATTAGATCTTCTTTTGATGACTGTTTAAATAAATTGGCTAGAGTTCTAAAATGTTGTATTAAGTGCAATCTCACTCTAAGATAGGATAAAAGTCATTTTATGGTTATCGGTGGAGTATTCCTTCGACGTGTTGTCCTAAATAAAGGGATTGAGGTAGATAAATAAAAAATTGAGATTATTGAAAAATTACTTCATCCTACTAATGTTAAAGGTATTAGAAGTTTTCTAAAACATGCTGGTTTTTATAAGAAATTTATTAAAGTCTTTAAAATTAGTATTCTCTTGTGTAAACTTTTAGGGAAGGATGTACCCTTCAACTTTAACGAAGAATGTGTTAAAGCTTTTAATACTTTAAAAGAAAAATTAATCACAGCACCTATAGTTGCTGCACTAGATTGGTCATTACCATTTGAAACTATGTGTGACTCTTCTGATTATGCTATAGGATATGTTTTAGGACAAAAAGTGGGAAAGAATATGCATGTAAGTTATTATGCTAGTCTCACTTTAAATAATTCCCAAATTAATTACACAATTATAGAAATAGAATTATTAGTTGTTGTGTTTGCTTTAGATAAATTCATATCATACATTTTAGGGTCTAAAGTAATTGTGCATTCTGATAATGTTGCATTATAATACTTGTTGACAAAACCCCACATTAAACCCCGTTTAGTCAGATGGGTATTAATGCTTCAAGAATTTAATGTACTCATTAAAGATAAGAAGGGAAGTGATAATGTTATAGCTGATCACTTATCTAGGATAATTCCTAATGGAGAACTTTTTTAACATTATGAATTAGAGTTGATTGATGAATCTTTCTCTGATGAACAATTATTTAACATAAATCAAGCACCATGATATGCATATATTGTTAATTATTTAGCCTGTGGTATAATACGCCCTGACATGTCTTATCATGAAAGGAAAAGATTCTTACATGAATGTAGGTTCTATCATTGGGATGACCCATATTTGTTTAGAATTTGTAAAGATGAAGTCATACAGAGATGTGTGCCCAAAAATGAGCAACAAAATATACTTACCTTTTGTCATGAAATACATTGTAGAGGACATTTTGGAGGAAGGAAAACAACTGCTAAAATTATGCAATGTGGATTCTTGTGGCCTACACTAGTAAGGGATGCACACTTATTTTATCACAAATATGACAAATGTCAAAGGACAAGTAACGTAGGTAAAAAAAATGAAATGCCCTTAACTAATAATATGGTAATAGAAATATTTAATATATGGGAAATCGACTTTATGGGCCGATTTTCAAAATCTTTTGGTTATGAGTATATTCTTGTTGTTGTTGATTATTTGTCAAAATGGATAGAAGCCATTCCTACTAAAACTAATGGTGCTTTAGTTGTTACTAAGTTTGTACAAAAATATATTTTTAGTAGGTTTGGAACACCCAGAACTATAATCAGTGATGGGGGGAAGTCATTTTTACAATAAGTTATTTGATAAACTTATGAAAAAATATGGAGTAATTCACAAGGGGCTACCCAATATCATCCTTGGACATCAAGACAGGTGGAAATGAGTAATAGACAAATTAAGAGCATTTTGGAAAGAACTATTCAACCATTGCGAAAGGATTAGGGAATTAAATTAAATGATGCTTTATGGGCATATTGTACAACATATAAAACCCCTTTAGGAATGAGTCCATACAAGATTGTGTTTGGTAAAGCTTATCATTTACAGTGGAAATTGAACACAAGGCTTATTGGGTACTTAAAAAAATTAAATTTAGATATTACCGAAGGAGGAAATGAAAGAATGTTGCAGACCTCAGATTTTGATGAACTGCGAAATGAAACTTATGAAAATGTAAAAATTTATAAAGATTGAACTAAATGTCTGCATGATAAAGGTATTGTTCATAAGCATATTACCCCAGGTATGAAATTTCTTCTATATAATTCTCGAAAGAAATGATTTCCTAGAAAGTTAAATAAAAAATGGACATGACCTTTTGAGGTGGTCCAAATTCACCCCTATGGAGTAGTTGAGTTATTTAATAAAAATGATATTGATATCTTTAAAGTGAATGGACATCGGATTAAACCTTACTTAGAAGATAACCTCCAAAAGAATTTGGAAGATGAGTGGGTCTTGGAAGATAGAATTCAGACCTAAATTTAGGTACAAATAATTATTGTATAATATTTCTACTAACTTATATTCTTTTATAATTTAATGTTTGCAGGAATTTAGAAAGAATATTAAATCAGGTATTTATTAAATTTACTTTTATATTTAAAGTATCTAGTCTAATTTATACATGTTTCTACCATACATTGATAGTAGTAAAAATACATGTTTATGGCATTTTACTGTGATGTTGATTATAGTTCTGTATTTTTGGTCATTTTAGCACGGGTGTTTAATTTCAACACAATTGTGCTATGGATTATGCTTTTGAATACCTCCGTGTATCTTTTAGCACGTATGTATTTTTTTATATATAAAATTACACCCGTGTTGAAAGTAGCACGGGCGTGCCAGTTCTTCCCATATCAAACATGCCCTTATACTGCTACTACACGCCAATGTCCAACCTTTTAAAATACACCCGTATCAGTTTGAACACGCTTGTGCACCAAAATTTCATATTTAGTACGTGTTTGCTGCCCATCTAGCACAAGCGTGCACGATATCACGGGTCTGCATATATTACAATTGAAAGCTGAGAGTCGCATATTTTTAAGGGTTAATTATAATTTTTCCTTATAAAATAATTCAATACACTAAATTTCTTCTGACTTTTTAAAAATATATTAATTCCCCCCTGACAAATGTCATGATATATTACTAGACCCTTTAATCTAATTTTATCGTTAGTCAACTGTTAATCAACCTTACAAGGGTAGTAAAAAAAATAAAAATATTTTTACCCTTTAATTTTAATTAATTACATTTAATTTTTACTTTAATTTTTTTTTTTTAGGATTAAAAAGTATATTTTTATACTTTTGACAAATTTGAAAATAAAAATATTTTTTAAAAATATTTAAAAAATATTTTTATTTTATTTTATAAAAAATAACAAATAACAAATAAAAATATTTTTTAATTGTAATATCTGCCATTTTGTTGTATTCTTATTAATTGTGTGTTTGAAGAATTAATTAATTTCAAATATGAATGTTTGAGAAATCTAGAATTTCTGGTTGCAGTTGCAGGATTTTGTGAGGTTGATTTCATGATTTTAAAGAAATAATTTGGTTCAGTGTAAAACATAAAAGTTGTGAATCTATGTCTCATTTATAACTTTGTAAAATGGCTTGGCAGAATTTTGTGTATGTGATGAGTTATGTCCCTTTGAGCAAGTCTGGTTTGGTTTGATGTGTCTGCAGAAAATCTGTGCTTGTTTGAATTTTCTGGGAATGACTGCGGTAGATTGAGCCAAAGGTATAAACATGTAAAATGTTTCTTTATGTGTTGTGTTGTTGACTATAAAATTTCAGGATTTTTAGATAAGCATATCTCAGTGGAGAGTGGATTTTATCAGACCTGTTCGGATGGATTGTGGGCAGTAAGACTGGGTGACAGTTAGAGAGTCACCAGGGCCTGTGTAGTTGTTTTTGTGATTTAAATTTTTGAATATATTGAGCCTTTATATGTCTATTTTAAGTGGTAAAAAGAATCAAGAAGTTTGGATGCTTGTAGCTCTTTTGCGAGCTGGTTAAGTATAAGTTGCCGAGGAAGAGTTTTAGCTTAGTAAGATCTTGTTATGGTGAGCCAGCAAAATGAGAGGTGACATTTTGCGAGTTGGCAATGCGAGCTGGCAAAGTGGTGAGGTGAGATTTCCGAAGTGGCATTTGGCAAAGAATCATATGCGAGGTGGCATATGAGAAGTGGAGTTAGGCGAAGAGAATTTGGCGAAGAGGAAAGGCAAAGTAGCATTAGGCGAAGAGGCAGTATGCGAAGAGGGAATGTGGGAAGTGGCAATTCACGAGCAGAATTTGGCAAAGAGGGAGATAGGCGAAGCGAGTTGGCGAAGAGGCGAAGAGGCATTGTCGAGGCGGCATATGCGAGGAAGAGTTCGCCAGGAGAGTTTGGCGAGGCAGCATATGCAAGGTGATATATGCGAGTTGGAATAGCGAAGTGGCTTTTGCAAAGTAGCAATGCCGAATCAGTTTGGCGAGCTGGGAAGTGCAAGCTGGTAAATGCAAAGTGAGAATGGCGAGCTGGCTTATGCGAGGTAGCATTACCGAGACAGGTTGACGAGGAGAGCTGGCGAGCGGGATTTTGTGCATCGGCCTATTTAACCCAGTGGCCAGTAGCGATTTTCTGCACGATTTTCTTTCTTCTTTCTTCGTTATTTTTTAGTATTTTCTCAGATTAGTTCATTTTATATTCTAAGGTATTAATACTCAAATTAATGCATTAGACCTCTAGATCATCCTATTTTAAGGCAGAAATCATCAGACTTAAGCAAGAAATCTCAGGAATTTCAGTGTTAGAGAAATACGGTAAATTTTTTTCCAAAATTATTTTCTTTAGATTTATTTAAGTCTATTGGTTGGAATAATTAATATTGGGTGTATAGAATTTATTGCAAACAATTTGAAGTTATTAATGGTAATTAATGTGGGAGAAATCAGAATTTTGGACTGTCACAAATAGTAGCATGAACAGTAAATTCGAATTAAATGTAGATTTTTCCTTAAGAGATAAATTAAATTGAGAATGAAAATTAAGAATAGAAACTCTAAGATGGTTAATTATTAAGAAATCATGTTTAATATTATTGAGTAAGAAAAACCCTAATTTTGAATATTTGGGGAAATTTCTTAGGAGGAGGAAATCAAAGTAATTGAGGAGATTATTGTGAGCAATTTGTTAAAGAGAACTTAAGGAGAAATTGTGTTGAGGTAAGTATGGACATTTCATTTGCTTATCGTTTCTTTGAGATAATATGACCAAGCATTCTTAAATGGTTCATTTCCTATAATTCTTATATATTTGATATAGTCAAATTTCTAAATGATAATATTAAGATGTTCTAAAATCGAAAGTTTCCCTATGTTTCATATGATTACCATATATATATATATATAATGTCAATGACTTGATCAACCTTCTTGGATCAAGTACATATGCTTCTTACTTGTTAAACTCGTTTTAAATGATGATATATGTTGATGGTCTTATGACCAATATACTTCTTGTGAGACTAAAACCACATGACCCTATGGATAGAACGCTCTTCCCAATGAGAGTAAATTCATTGGTTCATCGTGCACTTTGGGAGCCCAGCTGATAAGGTTTTTATCAGTGTTCCACCTAGAGGGGACCATGAGCTCTAGGCGTATGCCTGGCCAAGCATGCGTTCACGTTAAGGTAGCAAGGCTACTGATATGTATGTTATGATATGAGATCAGTTTTATCATATGAGATTTGATAATGCCATTCTTTGTGGGCATTTTATATTCTAAATAAGAACCATGATTCGATTGGTGATATGATTTGATAGTGCTAATTATTATAAGCACTCATGTTCCTTCAAGTAAAAGCTTGTGATTCTTTCATATCCATATATATAAATATATGTCCATGATTATGATTTGATATTCAGATTCTTGATTTTGTTGTTCATATCTTACTGAGTTGAAGGCTCACTCCTCTTCTGTGGATTTCAAGTGATAGTGTAGCTCGTGAGGGAGCTAGTAGAGAAGATCAAGCTTATTGACTCATTCTTCCAAGAAGCCTTCATTGTAATTATTTTGAAATTCGGTTATGTATATTTATTAAATGGTATTAAGACACAATATGTACTGGAGTATACTCTAGAGCTCCATGGTTAGTCATTTGAGGATGCTTACATATTTATGATGTATGAATTGTTATATTTTGAGTACTCTTGTTCCTTAGTGATGTGGGATGCATCTTTTGATCAGTAAGAAACAAGAGGAAAATATGAAATGATATAGTAAAGAAAAGAATTATGCTTATATGGATTATGAAAATGATATTATATGATATTGTATTTGATATAATTGTGTATGAAATCTAGGATATGTGAGTACTACGGGTTTATGGTGGCTTTAAGCCTACCCTTACCCTAAGACCATCGCACCACTGGAGTTGGGGTGTGACATCCACCTAACCACCACATCTAATCGCAAACCAGCTTCACATCTCATATTAACACAAGCACAACATGAAGCAAAATTTAGCTTCCTAGCCTCAGATCCTTTGACATACTTTACACTTTCTCGAATCTTATAAAGAGCATTATTGGCACATTTCAAGCCATCCTGAACAATGAGATTTAATATATGTGCTGAACAGCAAACATGAAAAAACATACCTCCACACAACAAATTACTACTTAATTGAATTTTTAACTTATCCTGTATGTTATCATTATTTGATGCATTATCCAAAGTTAGAGAGAATTTTTTTTTTTTCTAAACCCCAATCTTTAAAAAACCCTAACACCTTTTCTAATAAATAAAAACCACTATGTGGAAGGGGAAAATGAGAGAAATTAAGCGCAATACTTCGAAGCATCCAAGAGTCATCCACAAAGTGAGCTGTGAGAGAAATATAACTCTCATTAGTTTGAGATGACAAAACATCTGAAATAAGACACTCTACCAGGAATTTTATCCAACAACAATTTAATTTTCTCCTTTTCTAGATTATATAATTTTAGGCAATCAGTTTTGGCAGTGTTTCTTGTGTAAGTCTTAACATTAGAATTCAAATAAGAAAAAACATCTCTAAGCCCCTCATGTTGGACAATTGAAAAGGCATAGTTATGTTTTATGATTGCCATAGCCATTTTTTGATGAAATGTTTCTTTGACACATTTTCTTTGCACACACATTCACATCATGATCTATAATCATTTGTTTGGTATCTAAATTCTTTAAATTTGGGCATTGAGCAATATGTTTTTTTAAATTAGTTGTCCTATGTGTACTACTCCCATCACCAATTGTATAATTTCTAGTTTTACAAAACTTACACCTTGCCCTATTTTTTCCACTAGTAGCATCAACATACTTTTCAAAATACGACCATACATCAGTGCATAGACGTTTGGAAGGATTAGATTTTGAAATCCCATCATCAGATTCAAGGGGAACATCATTAGGTGGTGGCATTACTTCGCCAACCGTTTTAATCTTAACATCCAAATCAATTTCATTGAATGATGATGCCATATCAAATAAATAGTCCCCAAAAAAGACTACGTACCAAGAAAATAGAATCCCAAATAGCAAACTTCTTTAAAAGCCTGTAAGACCACACAAATTTTCCAATATCACTAACATATGAATATGCAAATGTATAATAATATTCATTAAAGTTATTAATAATATTAATAAAAATTATTAATATTAAATTGTTAGAAAAATATATTGATATTTATTATTTTTTAAGGAACTCATATTTATTTATTTAGATAAAATATTTATAGTATGAATTAATTATTATATGAAAAATATTCAAATAATAACTTATTAAAATAGGACTCCAAGAGCATAAGACATAAATTTTAATTTTTAATTAATAAATTTTAATCATTATTTTTTTTTTTTAGGAGATCAATCATTAGTTTTAAAACAAAACTCAACCTTAATCATGAAGTTCCAGACTTCTAGTAGCATAAATTAAATTTTTTAATCAATTTAGTTTATAGTTTTGAAAAAGTTATTTTTGTCTTCATTATTTATTAACAAATATAAGACAAACGGGAAGAATATCTTTTTCTATTGAGTATTGATTACTTTTTTTATAACCAATATAAGTGTCAGATATAAAATAATTATTAAAATATTTAAACTGTAATTACTTGGTACTCAGGTAGAGAAGGTGATACAAAAGTCTGATTTCCTTTGTTGAAAGAAACGTTAACTTTCAAAAGTTTGATCAGAAGAGCTAGAAGAAAGGAGAAAAGTAGTTTGTGTTGTGTAGAGCGGTGCATCCGTTGGGTAACGGATAAAAAATATCCGTTTCTTAATGGGTGCTGTTTTTAATACCCATTACCCGCATTACCCATGGGTATCTGCGGGTACTCGCGGGTACGGGTAATATTTGCCAAGTCTAATATCCATAGTGCTCTACTCCTGGATTAACACTTGTTAAGACTTCTGAGGCGTTTAAAAATTGTTATTTTGAATGTAAAAAAATTAAAAATTGTAATAATTGTTAATCAAAATAACAATTTTTAAAAGTCTCAGCAAGTGTCAATCCAAAAGCAGAGCACTATGGATATTGTACACATTTTTAAGTAGAATCACTCTATTTGAATTAAAAAAACTTCAATGTTAATTGAAGAGAGATAGTGAAATTTTAATGTTAATTAAAGAGAGAAATTCAACTTTGGAAGAGAGAATGATATTTGAATGTTAATTGAATAGAGAAAATGAAAATTTGGAAGAAAGCGAATGAAACTTGAATATTAATTGAAGAGAGAATGAAAATTTCATAAGGGTACAATAACAAAAAAAATTATCAATATCACTCTAAAAAAATATATAAAACTGCTAATAGAACCTATTGATTTGTGTTCATCCATTTAGCAGGACTCATTGTATTCCTGTATTTTGTACAAGTCAATTATATTATATTATATTTTCACGCTTGTACTACTATTATTTCCTGCTATATGTAGGTTTTCCAATATATTAAGATTTGTTTTTGGTATTGAAATCACATTTCAAAATTTCACATAATTAAGTAATTCTATAAAATAAATAATTCAAGTACAAATGCAATAGTATAGAGTTGAATATGTACATTGACTAAACTGCCATTGTCTTGTTGCATTGCCTTGTATAATGGAAGTTCTATTTCTCCATTTGAACCTCTACGTGCCAATATCACTTTCCTAGTGTTTCAAATCCCTTAGATTAAGAAATTAAAAAAAAAAGATAGTGTGCATTGGCCTAATAAATGTATTTTTCTTATTAATAATGCAAGTTCATAAACAAATTGTTAGTCTCTTTTTTTATTAGATATAGTTTCATATTTATCCAATAGATAACATCCAAAGATATTTGTAAAATATAGTCATAATCACATCGCATCAGGCCTTTGCCTTTAACCAGCTCGGCTGTCTCTATGGGGATGAGCAAATTATTAGATTGGGGTAGTTTAAACCAAATAGCAACCATATGACATTGGGAAGGGTGTTTTTATTATCCCAATCTTGTCCCCAAGGGAACAATCAGAATGGTTAAGGACGGAGACATAGGACCTCTTGGTTTCAAATTTGACACCCATTGATATGTGGGTTATATGTTAGTTGTTATTAATACTTTGTGTGGTCATTGTGATTATGAATTTGCTTTACAAATATGAAACTCTATGTTATTTGTTTGTTTGTAAAATTGCACTAGTTTGAAAAGAAGTGTCACTCTTCATATTTTTGAATGACCACAGTGCCTTTCAGTAATCTGTTACACCCAAATCCCTAAGGTAAAGGGCCATGTGAAAACTTTTGCAATCTAAGTTGTCAGTCTCTTTCGAAAAAAAAAAAAAAAATCTTATATCTTGTCCAAGTTAGGATTTAAATTTGGGTGCCCTAGCTATTATTATACTGTATTTATATTTTTCACCTGACAAGTAATGCATATTTGATCTTTTCATGTCATCGAAAAGAAAATGTTTGATATTGTTATGCTAAGTATATGTTCATTTAATTTTCATATTTGCAAGCATAATCTTAAATCCCTTGCTCTCTCTACCTTTTTTCCTTTTCCTTTTTTTTTTTCAAGTTTAAAACCTTAAACTACATTAGTTTTAATTTAATGTATAATCGTCAAAAAAATCTTTTCCCTCCCTTTTTATAGAGGAATTGAGATTTGTAGCATTAATTTTTTTTTTCGCAAACATAATTTATAACTTCTAGATCTCCAAAAGAAAAAAAAAAATTGGAGGGGAGAACGAAAAGAAGATTTAGAATCGATGTTGCAATTATGTGGTTTACATAAATATATATAGTTAGCATAAAAGTATCTTTTTTATGCATTCATGCATCCTTCATCAGATAGAAGATTACTTTGATCATGGTGATTCAAGTTTGAATCTTAGTTTCTAGCAAACCTTAATTCTCAAAAAAAAAAAAAAAATGAGGGCAATGCGGCAATTCATTAAATTGAAACCTTTTAGTCCAACGAGTCTACTCATTTGAAACCTTTTAACAAAATTTTAAAACTTTTTAATTAAGAACCTTGTGATAGTTTGCTTACTGACATATTACTTTTAGTCTAATCAATCTACTAGTGTTTTAGGCTTTCTTTGAGAGGGAGAAAAATGAAAGGAAATTTTTTTTTGAATATATTTGTTGGTATTTTGGGTGGGTGGGCATCCATGATGGATCCACCCGAACTTGATTCCAAACCAAATATTAATGTTTTAATATATTAATATTAATATTATAATATTAAAATTAATAAATTAAAACATTAATATTTGATTTGGGTTTGGGTTAGCCCATCATAGATGTCCATGCATTCAAAATATTAACAATATCTATGTCAAGTTACATTTCCTTTAATATACCTTGTAAATGTTTTTGTCATAATATTTTTCTCCTAAACACAGGTTTAAGGTTGTGGAGAGTGCATGTCTAGACATTCATCAATTAAAGAATATTTTTGTATTTATTGGCCAACTTCATTGATGAATTCCCATAGTATGTTTTTTCTATTGGTTGAGACTGTACATCTTCAATTTTAGTAGAGGTATGTACTTGAAATTTGTCCATTACCCTCCTAGTAGGTCTCTTGCATTTTATAATCCAATAGGATATGAGATTGGACACACACTCAATCAAAATGGATATGTAGCATTGCTTTCACATACACAATAAAGACATTCATGAACTTATCATTTCTAGAATTTCATGCAATGAACTAAATTGGAACATCTTACTTGATATTTCTATTACTACTTACACGTTTGCATTTTTATTTGATTTTTGGAATCTTAATTGTGTATGTGAAACGATGATTTAGTGCACAGAATAGAGTTTATTTCCCATAAGGTGCATTTTTAAGAATACGAATTTACTTTCTATGCTTTTCTCAATGCAAAAGGCACCAAAACAAGAAATTTTGTCAGCAAAAGCTTTTCAAATACCCTATTTTTGTTCCATTGCTTCTCTCTCCATTTGGTCTTAATTAGCTCCTTGCAAAGATGTGTGATGATACAGAGGTGCCATGTGCCAATAAGCTTTCTTCAGAATTTAAGGCTTATAGCATAAAAATTGGTAGGTCATAAGGGTTCTAACCATCTCCAATTTTATCATTTATTGTGCTTTGGACTCTACACCGAATAATCAATCTTTGAGTGGATGCATTTCCACTGCTCCCAATGCTTTGATTGTTGTTTGATATATAAGTGAAAAAATTTTCTAGCTCTTCATTTGTTTGACTTCAAACTAAATGCTTAATCGTGTTATTCTAATCCACACAATTATCTTTAGTTTAATCAAGTAATTGCATCTATGTCTTTTTTGGTCATAATCCTCATCCTTGTCTTCTATAGCTTTGTTCTGCATAATTGTATTTATTTGAATCAAGTAGTTGCTCATATGGTGTTATCCTCCATAATTCCAAGTCCAAACATTGGCTCTTTAAACATTTGCTCTTTCACTGAATTGGACATCTCACAATTTTTTTTTATACTTGTTCATGATGTGGTTTATCCTTGTTAAGATAATTGTTGAATGAGAAGTGATAAATATAGTTAGTGCTTATGCTCCATAAATTGGATTAGATAGGGAGAGAAAACAAATGTTTTTGGAGAATATAGATGACCTTATGCAAAACATACCAAATGAAGAGAATATTTTCCTTTGGTGGAGACCTAAATGGACATATAGAAAATCATTGTCAGAATTATGAGAAGCTACATGGAGGTTTGGCATGGGTGGGTCTTATAACCTAATCCTAGCAAATACTTAATAAAAAAGGAATATCATCTAGTGGCTTTTAAAAGTGGACAAAATAGAAATCAAATTGACTTTCTTTTTACAAGAATGATAAATTGAGTCCTATACAAGAATTGCAAAGTGATCTTGGAATAGATTTTAACAAATCAATATAGATTAGTAGTTCTAGATATCAAGATCAGGAGAAGGACAATGAGGTGTAAAAGAAGTACGACATCTAGAATAAAAAGTGGAAATTAAAAGCGACGAAGCAAGTGACTTTTAAGAATAAACTCCTTAAAGTCGGACATGGAGGCCAATGCTATGTGGATAAACATGGCTTTAAGGATTAGAGAAATGACTAGAAAAGTTCCAGGAAAGTCTAAAGGAGAGGTGCTGGTGGAGTGAGGAAGTATAAAAGGCAGTGAACAGTAAGAGAGAATGGCACGAGAGTCTACCAAAATGTAATAATGAGGAGACTTATGATCTATATAAGAAAGCGAAAAAAGAGGCAAACAAGGCTTTGAGCCAAGTAAGATCATGGGCCTTTGAAAAGATGTATAAGCAACTTGGAACGAAATAAGGTGAAAATGATGTCTATAATTAAACAAGGACAAGAGAAATGAAAGGTTAAAATCTCAATAAGATAAGGTGTATCAAGCATAAAAAAGGAAAAGTTTTCATGAACTATAAGGACATTAAAAAAAGGTGGAGTTATTTTGATTAACTTCTCAATAATGGTCAACGTGGTAACATGGTTGACATAGACCACATGATTATAGAGAAAAATGTGACTTTCACTAGAAGGATTATATTTTCGGAGGTCAATAAGACTTTGAAGATAATGAATGTTGGGAAAACCTGTAACCCTAAGGGGATATTGATAGAAGTATGGGCCTGAATGATGTATGAAGTGCCTGAATGATGTATGAGTAGCTTGATTAACCAAATTGTTTAACAAAATCCAAACTTATAAAAAAAATGCCAGATGAATGGAGGGAGAACATTTTAGAACCCATTTTCAAAAACAAAGGAGACATTTAAAGTTGTTCAAATTATAGGGAATTGAGCTCATAAGTAATACTTTGAAGTTGTGGGAAATAGTTGTAAAACATCGTTTACATGGTGTTACATCTATCTTTGCCAACTAATTTGGGTTCATACCAAGTCGATCAACCATCAAAGCAACTTTTCACATTAGATGTTTGATGGAAAAATACAGAGATACAATGAAAGACATTCATATGATTTTCATTAACTTGGACACGATTTATGATAGAGTCTCAAGAAAAGTTTTATGACAAATATTAGAACATAAGAGGATATCAATTAAGTACATACAAGTATTGAAAAATATGTATGAAGGATCGACTACTAGTGTGTGAACACAATTGTAGGGGATTCAAGAGACTTTCCTATTTCACTTGGATTGTATTAGGGTCTACAATGAGTCCTTACCTATTTGCTTTGATTATTGATGAATTAATAAAGCATATGCAAGAGGAAATCTCTTAATAAAAGATGTTTGCAAATAATATTGTATTAATAGATAAGATATAAAAGGGAGTTAATAGAAAGTTAGAGTTGTGGAGGAGTCAAGGAGTTTCAAATTAAGTAGAACCAAGACTGAATAAATGCATTGTAAGTTTAATGAAGACCGAAGTGGAGATAATGAGGGAGTTGGCTTGGATGTTATAACAATGTCCCAAAGCACCCATTATAAATATTTAGACTCAATCCTTCAAGGAAATAGAGGTTGTAAAGAAGATGTTAATTATATGATAAAAGTTGGGTGGTTGAAATGAAAATTTGTCACAGGAGTCCTATGTGACTGTAAGGTTCCCCATAAATTAAAAGGAAAATTTTACTGTATAGCTATTCGATCAACTATATAGTAATGAGTGTTGAACAATAAAGGGATAACATGCATTGAGAATGTTAAGGCGGATGTGATCATACTAGAACAAATAAGATACATAATGAAACATTAGAGATAAAGTTTGAGTTGTAATGATTGAGAACAAAATGAGAGAATGGATATTAAGATAATTTGAGCATGTGAAGTGGAGATCTAAGGAGACTGATTAAAAAGGTTGAGCACATAATGATAAAAGAGAGGAAGGGTAAACCTAAACTAATTTGGAGTAGAGGAATATAATATGATTTAGAGAAGGTAGACCGAAACTAATTTGAAGGAGAGGAATATAGTATGATTAGGGGCGGACGCATGATTTTGAGAAAGGGGGACATCCCTTTTATCTAAGGAATAATGTAAAAATTTTAGGAAGGGATAAAACTCATTATAATTTTATTGAAAAAATGAAGGAAATTGAAAAAAAAAAATGAAAGAAAATTAAGTAAAATTTGAAAAGAAAATTAAGGAAAAAGAAAATGGGATTAAATAATATTTTATTAGGGACTAAAAAATTAAAATTTTAAAATAAAAGAATTATTTTATTAGATTTAATAAATTTTATGGATTAAATAATAATTTATCTTAAAAAAATTTTAAATTAAGGAGGCAAAAAAGAAAAATAAAAGAAAATGAAATTAAATAGTAATTTATTAAGGATTAAAAATTTAAATTTTAAAATAAAAAAATAATTTTATTAACTTTACAAATTATGAGAACTAAGTAGTAATTTTATAGAGATAAAGTAGAAATTTTACAATTTAAAAATGTAAAAATTAAGAGGGGCACATCCCCCCCTTGCCTAGTAGTATGTCCGCCTAAGTGTGATTTAGCATTATAGTTATCAAAAGATTTTGCCCAAAATCGTTTAGAGTGGAAATAAAGAATCGATATAGCCAATCCCAAATAATTTTGAATTAAAGTTGAATTGAGTTGAGTTGTTTATGTTGTATCAGAACACCAAATAAATGCTGGATATGCATAATTTTTAAATGTAAATTTACCATCCTCCTCCTAACCAGTACTTGCAATTGCAGCTTCTCTATGTTGTTGAATTCATTGAATATGCATAATTGGAAATGTTTACTTCAGGTAAATGTGGTATTATAATAAGTGTATTCTCCTGCCTGCAGAACCATTTATTGGTGTTAATATTGGAACTGACCTCTCTGACATGCCCCACCCAACTCAAGTAGTAGCCCTGCTCAAAGCCCAGCAGATCAGGCATGTACGGCTATATAATGTCGATCGTGGCATGTTAGTTGCACTTGCAGATACTGGTATTCAGGTTATGGTCTCTGTTCCAAATGAGCAGCTCCTTGGCATTGGTCAGTCAAATTCCACTGCAGCTAATTGGGTCTCTCGCAATGTTGTAGCTCATTATCCAGCCACCAATATCACAGCCATATCAGTAGGTTCTGAGATTCTCACTACACTTCCTAATGCAGCTCCGGTCCTTGTCAATGCCCTGAAGTACATCCACTCTGCCCTTGTGGCATCAAATCTAGATCGCCAAATCAAAGTCTCAACACCCCTTTCTTCCTCTATTATCCTTGATTCTTTCCCACCTTCCCAAGCTTTTTTTAACCGCTCGATGAACTCAGTTTTGGTGCCCATGCTCAATTTCTTGCAGTCCACAGGCTCATACCTTATGCTCAATGTATACCCTTATTATGACTACATGCAATCAAATGGTGTAATTCCATTAGATTATGCACTCCTGAAATCTCTTCCGCCGAACAAAGAAGCTGTAGATGCTAATACACTTGTCCACTATTCTAATGTCTTTGATGCTATGGTTGATGCAGCATACTTTGCTATGGCTTTTCTAAACTTCACCAACATTCCTGTCATGGTGACTGAAACCGGCTGGCCATCAAAAGGTGATTCTAATGAACCGGATGCGACTATAGACAATGCCAATACCTACAACAGCAATTTGATTAGGCATGTTTTGAACAAAACTGGAACTCCGAAACACCCAGGAATTGCTGTTAGTACATATATTTATGAGCTATATAATGAGGATACAAAACCTGGACCAGTCTCAGAGAAGAACTGGGGATTATTTAATGCAAATGGAGAGCCTGTTTACATTTTGCACTTGACCGGGTCTGGATTGGTGTTAGCCAATGACACGACTAACCAAACTTACTGTACTGCTAAGGAAGGTGCTGATCCAAAGATGTTGCAAGCTGCTTTGGATTGGGCATGTGGACCTGGTAAGGTTGATTGTTCACCTTTGTTGCAGGGAGAATCCTGTTATGAACCAGACAATGTAATCGCACATGCAACATATGCTTTCAACACTTACTATCATCAAATGGGGAAGACACCTGGGACATGTGACTTCAATGGTGTAGCAACTGTTTCAACCACAAATCCAAGTAAGTTAAAAGTTTCTTCTTTTATTTCTTAATTTTCACTTCTATTTATTGATTCGTTTTGCTCTCTGTCTTACAATTATAATTACAAATTTGTTTTCAATGGTGCAGGTCATGGCACTTGTATATTCCCAGGAGGGTAAACACCTATGCTACCTTTACTTACCAATATATAACTGCTTACTGTTATAAAATCATATGATCATGTTCGGATTTTCATTTTGCTTCTGTTGATAAAAATGGGAGACAAATAAGCTATCTTATAGTCTTAGCAGGGAACATTGTATTTATTGCCCACCACATCTTGGGGCCATGAGTTAGACACTCAGTTCCTTCTGAAAAACCAGGAGGAAAGAAAATCTAGTGGATGCAATTTATATTAAGCACTATATGCAAGTTTTTTCAACTGGCATGAAAAACCCACATTTCTAAGTTGTTTTGAACTTTTTGGTTCCAGCTCTGTCAAGATCAATGGCACCCTGGTAAATATTACAGCTCCATCCATGAATTCCACAAGCTCATATTCTACTGCTCGAAATTCTTATATTGGAGGTTTCATGAGCATCTCAATGCTTCCGAGAGTTGTAATATGGATCTTAGCTGTACTGTAGACTGGTATATGGTGAAATGTTTTGCAACTCATCCAAAAGTTTTGGGAAGGATTTTGCATTTCCTCTTCAGGTGGTGGTTAACATGCTTAGCAGAAGGTATTTGTAGGTTAGTGGTAAAATTTAATTTTGTACAAAAGAAGCTGAAAAGCCTAGACCGAATTTGGCTTCAACTGAATTCTATTATTCTTTTTAATGAGTTATATTTCTTATGCTTCTTAGTCATCTCAACAACTGAAATTTCATTCCTATTAAGCTTGTCATTTTTTATTTTTTGGTAAATTTAATTCTTACTAGAATCGAACTTAAAATCTTACAATATCAAATGAATCTATTACTGCTAAACCAAATTCCTTTTAATTTGTTTAGGCAATATTTGGATGACTTCCACTCTTCCATTGCAAAAGTCTTGGAAGTGGAAGTGAACTAATACATTCGAAACCATTGAATTAGTAACCCAATAATGGTGTGATTTGTGGTTTGGTGTTGATATCTCTTTTTATAGAAAATTTTATATGTATATATGAAAAGAAGAATAATGTATTAAAAATGCCGCTGATTTGGTAGACTGAATTTTATTCACAATTTCAGATTATAAGGAGAAAAATGTTCATTTTATTGTCATCAAATGACTATAATTTCCCTTGTCCACTAATGTGTTAGAACTATTGTTTAATTTTTTTTTTATTTTCTGTAAATACAAATGTTTAAAATTTTATAACTATGAGTAGCAAATTTTGCTATAGTAATATCATCAACTTTTATACGTGTGTTTGAAATGTGATAATGAGAAGCATATAAAGAAAAATTAACAGATATGATGGGAGTACTTTTTTTTTTTTTTTTTGCTTATTTTGAGGTGAACTCCTGTATAATTAGAATAGGGAAAAATTAATATGAATTTGATTTTTTTTTATATAAGAGAGGAGAAAATCGGTTATTAGTCTATTACTCAGAATATTATATATTTTTTATTAGATTATGTCTAATGCAATGTTTGAATCTACTTAAAATATGCATATGATAACGTTTTGAAATTTAAAAAAAGGTAATTAATTTTTTGAGTATTTGGATAATTAATTCAAAATGATGTTTTAAAATCTAAAAAATAAAGGGGGTGTTTGGATGTCCTTAAAATGAACATCAAATGCCGTTTTCAAGTTTAAAAAATGTTAAATAAATTTTTGAAATGTTTAGCAAATTAATTCAAATCTCCGTTTTGAAACTTAAAAACAAAAAAAAAAAATTAAGTTAGACATGCCAGCTTATTTTGAAACAGCATTTTTAAAATTCTATTTTTCAAAATTTTGTTTACACCCAAACACCCTCAAAATTAAACATAATAGCTATTTTTAAAATAAAATTTTTAAAATTATGTTTTTAAAATTCTATTTTTACTTGAGTATTCTCTAAATATGCAAATATAAATTTAATTTTATATGACTAAAAATAATATATTTCTTTTATACCTAAAAATTTCTCATTATATAATGCATTTAAAAAATCAGCCTTACATTATCTCATTTTAAATGTTGACCCGTTCACAACTGAAAAATTAAAAACCACCTACTTACCCGCAAGATCAAGAAACCGTTTTGCTACTTACACGCGGGTCAGGCTGCACCTGAACTCTTAAAAAGGGTCGGGTGGATCCTTTTTCAGAAAACCCTAATCCTGCAGCTTATAAAGCTATCGCTTACTATCTCAGAGCTTGCAATGCTTTATCTTCATTTTTTTAATTTTTTTTTTTTAAAATTAGTATTGTATTTCTTCTTTCAGTTTTCTTAATAAAGCATCTGCCTATGATTCTTTATGGTTTTTTCTCACATAGCTCAGAGAATACGAAGCGATGCAACATTAAATGTACTTTTATGGACAAGCAGATTTCTATATTTTCCAATGAATTCTTGCTTTTTCTCGAGAGTTCTATATCTTATTTATTTATTTTGAAGATGAATGCTCAATGATAATTGAATTTTCTTTAACCACACTGATTGAATTTTCTTTAACCACACTGAGGTCTTGTATGTTTGGATTTTGGATCAAATCAGCCTTTGATTAAGCCAGATTTACTTGTGGTTGATGGTTAAAGATGAAGGATTAAGCCAGGATTTACTTTTGGTTGATGGTTAGAAATGAAGGTTGATGGTTAGAGATGAATGTTGATGGTTAGAGATGAATGATGGTTAGATATGAAGGCTCTGTCAACTATTCACAAGAAAATTAATCAACAAGGAGAGCATAGGTAAAATTCATCCAAATTATACAAGTAATTTAGATTTTTTTTTTATTAAAATTAATTTATCATTGTAAGAGATATTTGAACCATTGATCTATAATGAGTTATAACTCTGTTAATAGCAGTATATGTTTAATACATCATATTAATGGAGTTCTGAAATTATAATTCAATGAGAAGGCTTTGGTGGTGGAGTGGAAGTGGAAGGTGGAGACATGGGAGCAGCAGAAGGTTGGTCTGAAAATAGAAGAGAGAAGAATTTTTCAGCAAGCACTTGATTTGCTGCATCTGAAGGATGAAATGCGTCCCAGAAGACATAATCTTTGCGATTTGCGCATAATTTTGAATTTGGCAAGCATAATCCTCCTATGCTTGTGTCTACATTGCAACATGAGGTATTTGATACCTTGAAACCTGATGAACAAAACCAAAATCACAATTAAAATTGCCAAACAATAAACATCATAATTGTGCATTTTGCAATTATAATGTTTATTGTGAGACTGTTGGAGTATTATATAAAAAAAAAAAACTAAGACATAATTATTTGATTTAATTTGATTTAGTGACACCGTTATGACATTTTAAATTAGGAGATTTCTCAACATTTTCCTTTTGGATTTTAATTTTTCTTTATATATAACATTTTTTTTTAATTTAAATTTTATATTTCTGATCAAATATAAATTTGGCTTTGAATTGGATTCAAATTGAATATCTCGACCACTAAATCAAAAGCTTATTATTATAGATTTTGATAAAAAATTTCAATTTTGTTTAAGATTTGATTTAGCTAAAGCTAATCAAAGTTGAGGCTTGGAGATTACCATAAGAAGTAGGATTATTGATCAAATCCAAAACATCTCCATATGTATCTGCAAATAAGAATTTAGCATTGGGGAGGCGTTGGTTTAGTGTGTTAAGTAGCTTTTGTACTTTAGAGTTAAATTCCAAAATCCATGCATTCACTCTCTTCAAACATTGCCCTTTCTTTGATTTCACTCTCTGTGAAGGAATACAGCCCAGTGGACCAAGCCCATGAAATACCATCTTTCTTGCACCCAGTTGGTATAGCCTCTGCAATGAACAATTTTAGGCCACTGTTATTCTGATAAAAAAAAATAAAAAATTAATAATAATTAGAGTAAATTATCATTACACTCATAAAATTTGTCTTAATAAGCACTTCCTATTGTTTGAAAATTAATATTTTTAGTCCCTAACATTTTTAATAAACAACACTTTAGTCTTTGCATATAAAATTATAAATTTTTTTACAAAATTTTAGTACACTTCATCTTTAAAGTTTGAAAATATAATGTATTAAGATGATTTAAAAATGTTTTACACTGAAATACTTTAGTATAAAATATTTTAAATCTTAAAATCTTAAATGAATTTCTATATTATAAAATACTTTAATCTCTCAAAATACTTATTTTTCATTTAAATTTACTTACAGATTAAAAATGCTAATTTTAAACAGTAAAGATTAAAGTACTTGAACTCTCAAAGAGTGTTATAATAATTTATCCCAGAAATAATAAGCATTAATTAGAAGATTAATTAGTGAATTGAAGGATATGTTTTCACTATTATTATTTTTACCGTAAGTTGTTGATCTAAGTTGGATATTAACAGCTCTACAAATTCATCATGTGTGTATTGTTGTCCATCTGCTAAAAATGGTTGCAAAAAATTGTTCACATAGTCATTACTGCCTGCAATAACACCCAACATAAATGGTTAGCGACCTAAAAAATCAAAATGGTTCTCTGTTCTTTTAAGGAGTAGGAAGTAAGCCAATGATGCCTAGCCTTGGTTAAGACTGAGACACAGGGACATTTGGATATTTTTATTGGCTATTTACTTCTCTATATTTTGTAAAAGAAAAAAAGAAAAACCCACCAATGCCAATGAAGTACAAGGCATCGTTACAATGATTATTTGCAGCTTCTTCTCCTATTTTAGCCTTTATTGCCTCTTTAGTCGTCTTGAAGTAGTTTATTTGATCTTCAAAAGACAATCTCTGAATCTGCAATAATGCAAAACAAAATTACAGAAAAACAATTGCATAAATTTATGACAAAAAAAATCCATAAAAATATAATGTTCTATAAATAAAAATAAATAAAAATAAAAACAAGATATTACAAAATAAAGTCCAGTGTCATTAAGAATTCCTGCTCCGCCGGATGCATAATTAACCCCCTTTAACAATGCATCATCGTTCTTTGACAGTGAAAGGTAAGGTGGTGGTGATGGAATCCCAAGCTTTGCAGCTTCAATTTCCATAAAAATTCAAATAATTAAAAAAAAAAAAAAACAAAAGAGTTAGCCAAATTAACAAAGCATCTTCATACTATATAAGGTAATAAATAAATATCAATTAGCCCTAGTATTTCAGTGATTAACAAAAAATTAATAGATAAATATAACTAAGATGATTAACATACATATTATATCACCAATAGTCCTCCCATTTGTGAACCTTCCGGTCGCCTGTCCGCCAGAAAAATCAATTCCATACCATGGATAATCAGACCTTGCTAAAGAATATTGAAGGTATTTATTGTTCCCAACTTCTGTCAATGAGTCACCAAAAACATATGTGACCACTGAAGAAGCAGCAGAACCTAAGGTAATTGCTTCTGCTACAAAAACTACTAATGTTGCTACCCTTAGAAGCCCTATTGCCATCTTCCAATGTTTCAACTTGATCAATTATGATTATTTTTTTAAAGAGTGGAATTGATTTATAGTATGTTTAGTGGTGATTTATGAGATTTTAGTCATGCCCAGTTCTTCAAGTTTGCGTATATTAGGTGATTAATTTCTAAACCATAGAAGATACTAATTCTTCATAGAGGAGTTTCTCTTATTTTCGTAAGTTTAAATTTATAAAATTTGGTGGGTAATTGGGTATAGTCATTAGTCACACTCTCCATCTGTTGGCCAACTCAATTAATTAAGTCAGTCTAGTTAGTTTTGTTAGGTTTTAACACTTCAAGAAACATTAATTATTATATTTTTAAGGGAAATTATTATTGTTATTAATAAAATGTTTATATATATATGTGTGTGTGTTGTCAAGATTTTGTGATTCAATCCATATTTAGGAGGGAAATATGAAAAAAAAAATTATATTAAGATTGAGATCAGAAAGTGAACAATTCAATTAAGAATTTGCTAGGCTTGCACTTTTAACTTTTTATTATTATTATTATTATTATTATTAAAAAAAAATGTTTAAAAGTTCTAATTTTATTAGAAATTAAATAGAATAATAATACAAAATAAAAAATGTATTGATTTCACGTTGCAAAAAATAATAATAATAATAATAAATAAATAAAAATAACAACAAGAACAAGAAGTTACATAAAATGTAACTTTTTCCCATAAGGAGTTAGATTAGTTCAACAACCTTAATAAGCATTTTCATTGGCAGAATCTATGGTCTTAATTTTTGATAATATGTCTAGTTTTAATTTATATTAATGTGACATAGGTTTTTATTATCGTGATTCGGTATCTAACTTTAGTGGTAAGAGTAACTATTTTTTAAAGAAAATTTCGAGTTTGAATCCTCCATTTCAATTAGATGTGTGATATAACTATAAAAAAATATACAATCAAACTGATCAAATAAATCAATCCAGTTTAATTTAAATAAAAATTAATAGATTATATTGTTTCATAGTTAGTTACGGTTTTAAAAATTTTATCAACTAAATTTTTTGTTTGATTTTGATTTAAAAAATAAAAATTTAATTAAATCGAAACAAATCAATAATATAATAAAATTATTTTTTTATATATGTACTCTAATATTTTTAAAATTATTTTTTAAAATAAACTATTATAATTTTATTAATATCATACTAGTTTTTATTATTTTATATCTTCAATCTTTTATTTTTAATATCAATCATGTATGTTAAAATTATCATACAAATTAATAGCAAATTGTTAAATAATTATTAATTAGAGAGTTGGAGAGTTAGATTTTATTTTTAAGTAATTATTTGGGTCATTTTTTATGATAGTTGAAGAGTATTTTTTTAAAATATTCTAATAATTTTTAAATTTTTCAAAATATAATTTTATTTTAATATTTATTAAATTCGTATGATTTCTTTAAATTTTTTATTTTATTCAAATTGAATCTAAATAGATTTGATTTGAATATTTTTTAACATTATTTAATTTGATTATGAGCTAAAGTATTTAAAAAATAATTTTATTAGCTTAGTTAAAAAATTTTACTTTAAATTGATCATGCCGAATCATAAATTTTTTTAATATATTATTCATCAAAATAAATATACTGTCTTATAAAAAATTTCTCTTTTTATTTAATATTAACCATAATATCACATCTTTTAAGAGAACAATCTAATTATACACGAAACCTATAAAAAAAATATTCCTAAGACCTCTTGATTCTTAGTTCCAACACTATAAAAAATAAGGTTTGATTTATGACTTGAATATAATATTTTTAAAAAATATATATATAAGTTTTTATTAACCGTGTAGAAGGTTATGCCACTAGCTTAATAATAAAGGAATTATGTCATAATATAGAAAGTCAAAATCAAAATTTTCATTCAATTTTATTTTTCACATTAGAATGTTCTTTTATTTACTATTTCTAAGCTAATTGAGAAAAGTCCATTGCATCTTTGACAATTTATGAGAATTAATTTGTATCTATACAAAAATTTAATGGGTGAATTACTATAAAATCCCTCAATTATAATCAAATGTACTAATCAGGAACTTAATTTTAAAAATTCAATTATATAATCCTTAATTTATTTTCTATTTCACCCTATCATCTTTCTATTAATTTCATCATCAAATATGTGTGAAATATCGTATGTGCCATTAAAATCCGCAAAATTTGCAGGTTAGAGAAGCAATATTAGAACTTAAGAACACCTTTTGTGAATGCTGCAAGGATTAGTAAGACAATCAATGAAAATAGTAACTAAAAGTAACAGAAATAAATTCCAATCTCTTTTCATTATACTTCCAATATAGACTTACCACAAAAGCAGTGTCACTTGTGTTTTTCTCATTTGATTTGTTTCTGATTTATTTTTATTCAATTATATAGGAAAATTTTAAATTAATTGCCTTCTTTAGGCCATCTCCAATGCCACTACAAAATAACATTTTGTACCATTTTGCAGGAAATGGCTGCTTCAACCGAACGCCATTTTAACATTGTAAAATGGTGTGATGAATAGTAAAACATCAAATTTAATATTATACTGTTCATCAATTATATTTTTTTTTTATTTTTTATTTAATTTTTATGCATAAAAATTTTATAATTAAAATTAAAATTTTATAAATAAACCTATATTTTTTTGAATTTTGTTTTTTAGTTTTTAATTTATACAAACAATTAATTTTAAAAAAATTTAATTTATAAAAAAATCACATTATATTTAAATTGTAATTTTCAATATATATATATATATATATATATATATATATATATATATAATTCTTACATAAATATTTAAATTAAATATAAGCAAAAAATTAATATTACCTAAATTTTTGCAAAAAAATCATATTTTAAGAAAACTAATTAATTTGGACATATAATATAAGAATTTGAAATAATACAAATTAATTTATAATAATTATTATATTATATATTCAATTTAATTATAGATCTCAGTTGATTATCATTAGATTTCAAATTAATTAAATTTAGTTTCGATTAATTTGATTAGGTCTCGAATTATCAAAATTATGTCTCGATTAGTTTATATATTAAATACAAATATTAATATAAAATATCAACACTGATAATATTAATTAAAATTACCATAAACATTCAAAATACATATTAATATAATAACATAACATAGATTAAAATATAAATAATTTAATAATTTAGTAGATCAATTACGGATATTTCAATATTATCAAAATATTGACCAAAAACATTAATAGTAGAAGAAGGCTTTTGTTGTTGGTTTATTTTTCTATAATTTTTGTTTGTTCAACTCTAAAGTACTCACGTACATTTGGATCAGCAATTGTGTTTAAGTCACGAAGTAGAATTTTATTTTCTTCTTTCATTTCTTTCAAGGTCAAATTCTGTAATTGGATATTCATTTGCTTCTGCCTGTCAAAACTACACTTTTTTAATATCTCCATAAGTTGTTTATTCTCTTCTCTAAGGTTATTATATAATTCTGCCATTTGTTCATCATTTTTTCTTTTTAATTTAACTTTCTTCGCTCCACAGAGTCGTTGAGATGAACTTCCATCAAAACTGTCATCATTTAAATTGAGAGAAAATGATGACAACCCATGAGACGATGATATTGGTGATTCAGGAGTAGGATTATTTGACTGTGATGAGTCATAATTCACATTATGTACCCGAGCAATTTATCTAATAGTGGGAATATTATCTTTAAATTTTTCAAAATCTTTAACTATATGTCAAATATGATCAAATTTGAATTATTTTTTAAATTTCAGATCTTGTATGAATAGGTCTTTTGCTCAATGTATCTGCAAGTAATTGTGAAAATAATATTAAACATTGAAACTGATAGTAAAAGAACGAAAATTATAAATACTCATAAGATCCTCGTCTGAAGCACCATTTGGATTCAAATTTTCTATTTGTTTTAAACAGCCATTCAATTTCTTTACTTTAGCAATTATACTAATTATTCGAGACTGTACAAATCATTTGGATCGAAACTCCATTTATTGGTTCCTTGCTTCATTAAAACTCTGTTTCACACGGGACCAAAAATTATCTGAAAATTGATACCTACATGTGATAGGATTCTAAGATATGTTTAAATAAACTTGACAGAGAAGCACATCTTCAGGATTAGAATATCCAGTAAATCAGACAGACATTTTATAGCAAAACAATAAATATAAAAGAAAAATAACATTTTTACAAGATAATTTATGCAATATGATGTTTTGTTAATAAATTGGAGATATGTATTTATAACAAATGAATGTTACAATATTTTGATATTAACACTTTGTCCAAAAAATAATTCACATTCTACCCAAATAAATAAATTTACACTCTGTTCAAAAAATATTTCACACTATGCCCAAAAAATAATTCACACTCTGCTCCAAAAATAAATAAACACTATGCTCAAAAAATAATTCACATTTGCTCAAAAAAATAAATTCACACTCTGCTAAAAAAATAATTCACACTATGCCCAAAAAATTATTCACATTCTACCAAAAAAAATAAATTCACACTTTGCTTAAAAAATAATTCACACTATACCTAACCTCACACTCTGTCCAAAAAATAATTCACATTCTATCCAAAAAAATAATTTTGCACTCTGTCAAAAAAACAAATAAACACTCTATTCAAAAAATAATTCACACTCTACTAAAAAAATAAATTCACATTCTGCTCAAAAAATAATTCACACTATACCCAAAAAAAACCTCACACTCTGTCCAAAAAATAATTCATATTTTACCCAAAAAATAATTTCACACTGTGTTCAAAAAATAATTCACACTATACCCAAAATATAATTCACACTATGCCCAAAAAATAAATAAACACTATGCTCAAAAAATAATTCATATTCTACTAAAAAAATAAATTCATACGCTACTCAAAAAATAATTTACACTATACCCAAAAAACAACCTCACATTCTATTCAAAAAATAATTCACATTCTACTAAAAAAATAAATTCACACTCTGCGTAAAAAATAATTTACACTATGTCCAAAAAATAACCTCACACTCTGCCCAAAAAATAATTCACATTTTACCCAAAAAAATAAATTCACACTCTGCTCAAAAAATAATTCACACTATGCTTAAAAAATAATTCACACTGCCAAAAAATAAATAAACACTCTGCTCAAAAAATAATTCATACTCTACCCAAAAAATAATTAATATTTTTATCAAAAAATAATTTACTCTCTATACAAAAAATAATTACATCTTCTCCAAGATATATATAAAAATCTATACAAGAAATTCTAAACTTATGGATCGATTACATCATCATCTATAATCGTTAGATTGGATTTTAAATCATATAAGATAAGTCTCTTTATTTACTATAAATAACATACTTTATTATAATATAGTATACAATCCATAGTTTCTTCTCCTTTTATTTATCTTTTAAAAAATAAATTACAAAAAACTTAGTCTATTTCTTCATTTACAATATGAATTCTAATATAAGAATTATAGTTAATATATCAAGTTTTAGTTCTTCTTATAATGATGACAATGATGTTCTAATTCAGAACAACCTTGCAGACATCGCCGCAAATGAAGAATCGATGCGTCAAATAATCGCTAACGATGACATGATTCTTGCAAACTAGTTTAATCAATAAAACAATCAAGTGTTCCATAGTGACTCGGTTAATGGTCACGTAGTGATTAATTGCACCAGAGAAAATACTGATCGTAATTTATTTAATGACTATTTTGTCGGTCATCCACGCTATGATGATGCAATGTTTCGCCGACAATATCAAATGTCACAAAGTTTGTTCCTTCGCATTGTTGATGCCGTTAAATATCATGATAACTATTTCTAACAACGAAGCGATGAACTTGGTAGACTAGGATTATCATCTTTACAAAAATTAACAGTTGCCTTTCGAATTTTGGCATAGGGTATACCAACAAACGAGTACATTAAAATAAGAGAATCAACAGCAATTGAAAGTATGAAGAGATTTTGTCGTGCTATTACGGAGATATTTACAGAATGGTATTTAAGAACACCTACAGCTAATGATATCGCCATGCTACTCCATATTGGTCAACAACGTGGTTTTCCATGAATGTTGGGAAACCTAGATTGTATACATTGGAAGTGAAAAAATTATCCAACTGCATGGGCTGGACAATATGCAGGTCGTAATAGCTCGCCAACTATTATTCTAGAAGCTATAGCAGACTATGATCTTTGTATATGCCACGCATATTTTGGTATGTCAGGTATTAATAATGATATTAATGTGTTGGAGTCATCCAATCTTTTTTCTAATCTTGCTCAAGATATTACTCCTCCAGCTAATTATATTATTCAAGGTAAATAGTATAATATGGGTTATTATTTATGTAATATCTGCCATTTTTGAAGTGTATTTGATTGATTTTATATGTTTAGAGAATTTTAAAATTTAAATGAGAAGTTTGAAAAATTTCAAAAACTTTTATTTTGAACTGCAGCAGAATTCAGTGTTGACCATTACTTGCTCTTAAAAATATAATTTGGTAAAGTGTAAAATATGAAAGTTGTTAATTTATGTCTTATCTTTAATTCTGTAAAATGGTTTGGTAAAATTCTGAGTATGTGATGAGTTGTGTCTATTTGAGAAAGGCTGGTCTGGATGAGAATTCCTGCAGGGATGCAGTATATGTTTGGAATTTCTAGGAATAATTGAGGTAGAATTTGTTAAAGTTGTAAACATGAAAAATGTTTATGTGTGTGTTGAGATGATGTCTGTAAAATTTCAAAATTTTTGGATAGGTATATCTCAGTGGAGAGTGTTTTGTATCAGGGCTGTTCGGTTGGATTTTGATGCAGGAGTCTGGGTGACTTTTGGAGAGTCACCACTGTCTGTATGTTGATTAGTTTGATATGAAATTGGATATGTTGTGCTTCTGTCTATTGATTTTAAGTGGCAAGGAGAATTGATGAGTTTGGACTAGTGTAGCTCATTTGCGAGCTGGCTTAATGTGGGATGCTCAGTAAAGAGTTTAACTTAGAAGTATTTGGTTATGGAGAGCAAGCATTATGCGGGAAGGCATTTTCGCGGACTGGCAATGTGAGGCGGCATTTTGGCGAAGTGGCGAGAAGCTTTTGGCGATCAGCTTTGGCGAGAAGCTATGGCGAAGAGAAGTTAGTGAGGAAGCATTGTGTAAAGAAGCATTGTGCGAAGAGAGATGTACGAGGTGGCAGTTCGCTGAGAAGCGAAGGGGCGAAGGCGCATCGCCGAGGTGGCATATGTGAAGATGAGTCGCGAGAAGAATTTGGAGAGGCAGCATGCGTGAGGTAGCTTATGCGAGCTGGAATGTGCAAGGCAGCGATGTCGGGTCAAGATTGGCGAGCTAGCAAGTGCTAGCTAGGAATGCGAAGTGGAATGGCGAGCTGGCTAGGCGAGGGAGCTTTGCTGAGGCAGTTTTGACGAGGCAGTCTGGCGAGCTGGGCAGTGTGTTTCTGGGCAGAGGTCTATTTAACCCCAGTAACCCAGCCAGTGATTTTCATGATTTTTTTTTTCTTCTTTCTTTCTTTAGCAAATTTCAGTCTTTTCTCCAATCTGTTCCATATTTTGTTCTAAGGCATTAAGGCTTAGATTTATGCAATAGACTTCTAGATTAGTCTATTATTAAGGCAGAATCATCGATTTGAGCAAAGTTGCAGAAAACTCAGTTTGAAGGAAATAAGGTAAATTTTCTTCCTAAATCATTT
>CANXYC010646923.1:0-19874 GCA_948193065.1 Aleurites moluccanus | reverse complement strand
GGCTGGGCTTATCAAATTTTTAGGCCTTTTTTAGCCTATTCCAAGCTTGACCCTGATAAAAAGTTTTGGGCCCGGGTCTTTTTAGCAAAAAAAAAAAAAGAGTTTTTTTCAAAAATACCGAAAAAAAATACATATATATTTCATTTTTACTGTTAGAAAAAAAAAAATTTTAAATACTATATATCTAAAAATATTTTTTAAAAAATACGATATATACCAAATATATATCAAAAATATATTATACATATATAAAATATATACCAAAAACAGTAAAAATGAAAAAAAAAAAAAAAAACAATCATAAAATTGAAAAAAAAGTTAAAAAACAGTATATTTATGTAATATTTTCGAAAAAAAAAAGCCACCCAACAATTTAAATTATATTATAAAAAATAATAGTTTTTTATATTACTGGAGCAAGCTTCAAATTTTAGATTTATGCTCTTTAAGAATTTATAATAATATTATAAAATTTACTTTTTAAGGTTTTGAAATATCCTATTTCAAATGTAGGTTAAGTAGGTTTTATTATTATTATTAATTTAATTTCCATTGAATTTTAAATTTATAAGCTCATAATAATTGTAAACACTATTTTAATATTATTAAATCAAATATAATTAGTCTCTAGAGAGGGAAAACGTGTATTAAATATTTTCTTATCTCTAATTCTATATGTATATTTATGTTTTCATGTACTTTTTAAAAAAAAAAAAAAAAATCATATATGAAAGCAAAATAAAAATAATATCCAGGCAAGTGTTTTCTATTATCACTTCTTATCGAAATTCAAGTCTAATAGTTCAGACTCCCAGTTGCCATTTCACAACTAAAGAAAATATTATCCAATAACTTTTTAGGTCAAATTCCTTTTTTTTTTTTTTCAGAGATGTGATTAGATTGGCTGGTGGACTACTCAATAGGATTTCGAATTCAATGTCCATTTCCTCTGTCTCCAATTAAAGGAAAAAAACAAAAAAAAAAAACAAAGGAATAATCGTTGAATATCGAAATTGTAGATTGAAAAAAAAAAGAAATAATTTAGAGGAAAAAAAAAAAGTAAATGTGGATTTTTGATAATTTAGAAAGAAAAAAAAAGAGAGAGATCTCTTGAATTGAAACGCTTGCCAGGAAAAACAAAGATTTCTAGAAATAAAAGTCAACTACCATGCCCAACATAGGATGTGTTCTTGAATTTATTCGGAAAGAAATTTAAATGATATTTAATAAAATTAAAAAATAAGTATTAAATAATATAAATAATATAATTTTTAAATTGTAAAAATATTTATTCACTTATTATATTTTATATAAATTTTAAATTAAAATTTATAATTTATAATTTTAAGTGATTTTTAATTTAATATTATCAAAAAAATTAAGATTAAGTCATCAAACACTTTTTTATCTCTTTATAAAAAAAATATATTATTTTAATTTTAATTAACACATAAACTAATATGAAAATACTCTGATTAATTGAGAGGAAAAAAAAAAAAGGTAAACTATGTATTATATGAAAAGATGAGGCCGTGCATCAAGAATGTTTGTAACAAGTACTGAAATTTTGCCAATGTCATTTTAGGGAGTTGTTTGAAATTTGTGGTTCAATTTTAGAGAAAAGTATGTGCAGTTGAAGCATAAATGGGATGTTTTGCCGAGAGGGATATCAATTATTATAAAGTGTACATGACATTAACATTATGGCTTGCTTTTTTGGGAAAAAAATAAAATTATAAACTGCTTTATATAGAAGTCTAAAATTATATGCATGATGATGCTTGAATTTTAGTCTTTGAGCAACACGTACGTGTGTGTTGAGTGAATTTTAATAATACCGTACCCTTTTGATGAGTTGTAGTAATTGTTAATTATTATTTACTAAGGTTATAATATATTAAATTAATTTTTCATAAATGTTTTATTACGAAATTAAATATTATTTGAGTGGTAAAATAAAATGAATCAAAATCATAAAATCTTATAATATTATAAATTCTCAAGAGTTAATGTCACAACTGTTGGTATTTAGATAGGATCGGACATCCAGGACGAGTCAACCCAAATCTGAATTCATTTATCTTTAATGTAATTATTAAAGTAATTACTGCATAACCGTTGACAAAACGATGCAACTCTTAACCACATGTATATAGATATTTGGTCTAAGGTAAAAATAGATAAATAAGTGAAATTTTGTAAAAATATTTAATTTAAGATTTATATTTTTATCAAAAATTCAATTTGAATCATGTTTAATAAATCGGTTCAATTTTTCTCTTTAATTTAATTTTTTGTTTAATTAAAGGTTTGATCCGTTAATTACACTGATACTATTAGTTATAAGACCCATTTTTATTTTAATTAAAAAATTATATTTTTAATTAAAAAATATTAAAATTGAAAAAAAAATCTGAAAACAATTTGTATTAAAAAATTTAAAAAATAATAATTTAATTTCTTCTTAATTTTTTTTTAAAATAAAAATATTTTCATTGTAATTTACTAAAAAAATTGACAATACTTATTTTAATGTATTTGTAGTATTATCAAATTAGTATGTATTTAAATCTATTATTTTTAAACAAATTAAAAATACAATTAATGATAGTAAAATTTGAATGTTGAAAACAAAGAGTTTATGAATGATATTTTTCATAATTTTCAAAGGATAATGATGAATATGATGGTCAAGAGACCACAAAGAAATGATTTAATATACACATATTCTAAAATACTAATCATTATTGCTTCATTAATTGTTCCTTCTATTTGAATCCTTATACGTCACACTGTAATAGGGATAATTTTCAAGCCAGTTGCGTCCAGCAAATCCTCCATGTATTCTGTTTTTTATTAGAAAACAAACCCTCTAGAAATTGACTTCAAAACATCACAATATCATATAAATGGAAAGATTGGTAAAATGTGGAAATTGGAATTTGGCCTAGTGAGAAAGGGAAGTCATTCACTTAATGATAGCAAAGCCTGACTATTAGTGTGTTTCATCACTTCTCCATTATGTATATATGAATGCATTTTGCAGCTTTAAGATATGGTAAAATGTAAACTTCAATAAAAACCCCAATGTTTTTTTTTTTTCATGTCTAAATTATGTAAATATGGTCTTGAGTAGTATAGACTATGATATTTTTATTCAATGATATTAGGTGTCACAGAGATGTGAGTGTTAAAAAAATCATTTTATATAAATATTTCATTTTTTAATAATATATTTGGTGCACTTTTTTTTTGTGAAATATAAATAAAGTTTATTATATTTTAATTTATATTGATTTACTTACTGCCATTACACTTTAAAAAAAAATTATAATCACACTTTCAATTAAAATTGATCATAATTACTATAAAATTTGAATAAAATTTATTATAATATTGTATTCATATTATTATTTTCTAAAATCACATTTTAACTTTTAACAAACATACTCTTTAAAAAAATAATAAAATATAAATTTAATGTGATATTATTATAAACTTTTTAGACCTCAAAAATATCTAACATATGTTATAATCCTGAAACAGTAAGATAATAAAAGTTGGAAACTAACCACAGTAGAGAATTATAAAATTTGTTTTAACCACATGATAGAATATTAAAGATCTATTAATGTATTTCTTAAAAAAAAAAGTAGGGACTAATTAATAAATTTAATCAAAAAATAAAAATAAAATAATAATTAATCCAAAATTTTACCATTTTGAGTTGAATGTTAAAGATGGGCTCTTAATCAATCTAGTGATAAGAGTTTATTTTTTTAAAATAAAATATTCAATTTAAATTTTGTTAACGAAAAAAATAAATATTAGAATAATTTTAACTTTTCTTATAAATCTTCTTCAACTCAACTCAAACATAAATTAATTAAATTTAATATATTTATATATTACATGGATATTTAGATGAAAATTCAATTTTAAAAAATAAAATTTTAAAAATATTATTTTAAAATAAGTTGACATGCCTAATTTAAATTTTTTTATTTTTAAATTTAAAAATAATATTTTAAATTAATCTATTAAATATTTTAAAAATTTATTTTATATTTTTAAAATTTTAAAATAATTTTTAATATTTATTTTAAATACATCTAAACATTCCGTACGTAATCATACCAAAAATATTGATTCTTAAATTAGATGATTTAGATGTTCCCCTCTTCTCTCCCGTTTTTCTTCTTCTGTATGGTTGAGAAAGGACAGTGTAAAGAATGACAAGTCATTGACTTGTAACTATCTATTAGCCAGTAACTGAACTGCACCATAATATCTAGATAAGGGTTGAAATTGTGGAGGGAATTGGAAATTTCATGATATTTAAGTATTTATTTTTATTGTTATAAAGTGAAGCCTCTTTAGTCTTTACTCTTCAGACTGTCATGATCCCTTAGCAAAGAAGCAGGGCCCTTCTTCACCTAATAACTCTGTTTCAGTCTCATTCGAGGTGGTCCAATTTATTAGTGGTTCGCATATTTTAAAACAGGAGAAGGAATTAACATGGCACGGTAAAATAATGCAATGAGTTTATATTATCAATTTTTTAATGATTAATTAAAAACATTGAGACTTTTCTTTTCTTTTTTTTTTTAGTATTGAAGAAAAATAGTTTTACATCTATCAAATTTGAATTTTAGCATTCAAATTTATAATAATTTATATATATTATCATTAAATTAAAATATCATTTAAAAAAATTTTAATATTTTTTTATTTTATGATTTAAAATGAATAATTTTAATCACAATTAAATTTATTTATAAATCAAACATGAATTTATAAAATATTAAATTTTTTAAAAATTCGTCGTAATAATAATCAAATTTTAACATCAAAAATTAGACTAATTAATAAGAAAATTTATTGTCCTGTCAATAAACAAATTTTGATTTTTAAAAACCGACATTCAAAAAATAATTTTTGCATATTTAGATTAAGACATTAGAGTGTATTTTTAAATTCGTTGAAAAAAATAATTTATCCTTAATTGGCAAGGAAGTTAACTTAGAAATACCCATTATTGATTGAAAAAAAAAATCAAAAAGTGAGTAAAATATTTTAAATTTAATAATTTAGAAACTAAAATATAAATATTTTTATAATTAATAATTTTATTTATACACATATGATGATATATTCTCTCTAAAAAGAAAGAAAAAGATGATATTCTCTGCGAAGAAAAACACCAAACACAAGCCCCGAATTCCTTTCAGAGAAATTAATCCCTTGAATCTAGCCTTTGTAGGCAATATCATTCCTATTAATATCCTTTATTTATATAGTATATATCTCCAAAAACACCTTATTTAATTTTTTTTAAATTTAGAAGGCAATTGAGTTGTCAACAAAAGTAAAATGCATGGAATTTATTATCTTTTATTGATATAATATTAAATTTATAAAATAGTGTCTTAATCACACTTAGAAGGATATAAAATATCTAATTAATTATGTAATACAAAATATATGTTTAGTTTTCTAAAAAATAATATATATTAATTATTTATAGTCAAATTAAATAATATAATTTGAATATTTTCAAAATTGTTAGACAAATACATTTTAATTACAGTCTACTTATTTGATAAAATAATTTCAAAAATAGAAATTATATATCACAATGCATAACTCATAAAATTTTTAAGTAAATATAATTTATTATATCAAATTATGAATTAGTAATAGTAATTAGTTATATTAAATAATAATTACTTATAAGATTAATATAATAATTTATTATTTATTTAAATTATAAAATATATTTTATAATTAATATATCGATGTATTAAAATATTATTAATTAATTAATAATCTAATGCATCAAATTAAATTTAAATAAAAATTTATCACATATTAAAGTGATTGAGGGACCCATAAAATTCCCTAAAATAATTCAATGTTTGAAATAGAAAAAGAAAAAAAGGGTAGGGGTATGCCAAGTCAATGCAAGTGATGATAGAATCAGCATAAAAATAAATAAATATTGCATGCCGGCTTTTTGGTTGTATATCCACAGTTTCAACTTTCAAAAGCTAAGCCATATCGTCATTTGCTTAATTAAAAACTAATCAAAGATTAGAAAATTAAACAATATGTTAACCCCACTAATTAAATACTGATCTAATCTTGTTTACGTACTTTATTACTAAACTTAAATTAAGAAGATAAAATTGCCACAAGAAAGAAAGTAGCTATAATAATTGGGTCCAACCCCATTTACCAACTCTTGTTTATTATAGTTTTACTTATTTTATTAAAAGTTATTTTTTGACCTCTCTAATTATATTATTTTATCTGTATCAATTACGTTTATTTATTTCATATATTAAATTAATAATTAATAAAATATTTTAATTAATATAATTTTTTATATTAATATAATTTTTTATTTATTTTTTATTCAATAAAAAGATATTATATTTTTTTTTATTTCATATATTCTAATCCCATTAAATTAAATTAATGTGGTACAAGTATAATGAGATTATTAATTCTTTCAAATTAATAACCATTAGTTTATTAAATTTTTTTTTAAAATGACCCTTAATTTGTTGGGCAGTTATACAATAACTCTATATCCCCAATTCTTTAATGAGGTAATTTAAATATATATATGTATAAATAAACTATTCCTTCGAAGCAACTTAAAAAATAATAATGGCATATGCCAGGGAACGACATAAACAACCTTTTTAAGCCCACCATTTTCAAGATAGAGGAATCCAATTTCAAAAGATAAATTACATATGATGAATCAAAATTAACTCATAATATCATTTATTAATAATAAAAAAAAAATAATGTTCATCAATAAATAAATTCATTCATCTTTACAGTTAACATTTTATTTTGTATACATTGATCTTGCGGTGTATTTATATAAGTATGAAACGTGATTTTAAAATTTAAAAAATATTGAATTATTTTTTAAATATTTTAGTGATTAATTTAAAATATAATTTTAAAATTTAAAAATAAAAAAAAAAATTTAAGTTAAATATGATAATTTTTTTTTAAAATAATGTTTATAAAATTTTACTTTTAAATCAGAACTTCTACTCAAATACCTCCGTGATAAACTACTTGCGCAAAATAATTCTTCAATATCTTTGCAAAAAATATTATATTAAAATGATTTATTAGATAATCATTACAATTTATTTTTTGAATTATGTATTTTTTAATATTTTAATTATGCAAATTTATAAGTACACCTCATTATTATTCGAAAACCCGAAGTAGCATTTCACACACTTGTTTTAATGCTTGAAAAAGATCAAGTTGTAGAAGGCATCATAATCTTTGTTTTTTCGATATTAATCTATTATTAAATTTCTTCCTTTTTCACTTTGAAAACTATGCCATAGTTGCATGTCTCTCATTATGATATATGATTTTATTCACCATCTTATATTATAATGTTCCCCTTCATGCATATATTGTTGTTTGTTTATTAATTAATCATTAGTTTAAAACTAAATTAATTAATATTTCTTTCATCAAGAAAGATTAAAAGAAATAGAAATTGGTGAAATTAATATTGATTTTGATACATGTATATATATTTAGATAGTACTTGATAGTGGAACTTATAATTTTAAAATATAATTAAGTCTACATGTAATTACTATTTAAATTTTACATGGAATTAAAATTTAATTAGATTATATATTTTTTCTTATTTTAGTTTAGTTTATTGGGTTTTTTCAAATTTTTTACATATGCATTGCACATAAATCAGATAAATTTTAATATATATGATTTTAATTCTAATAATTATTGTATTGATGCAGAAGTATACAATAAAATCAATTAAGTAAACAAAATAAATAATAACATAAAATCAATAATATGGAAGTAACAAATAATAATCTACTTCAAATTTAAATTAAAATAAAATTTATACTTTCGAATTTACAATAAAAAAAATATAATCTTAATTATCTTCCATCAAAGTAGGTTTAACTATATCTTTCATAAAGCACAAAAATTATTGGTTAAATCATAATATATATAGAGATATCAAACACATATAAAGAGAAAGATATTAAAACCATAACTCTATGTGCTTAATGTATATAGTGATATTAAAGTATAAATTCTTATCATTATAATTAAGATGCTCTTTATCTATATCTATATTGTATATATTAAAATAAGAATTTTCATAAGAATTTCAAACACTAATATTGAAGATAGATTAGTTAATCACATAACACTTGTAGAAGGTTTTGTTTGTTTCAGGCAAAAGAGAGATAATATAGTAATCTAAGTTTCTTTTAGAAAAGCTTGATCATAATATCATAGAATATAGAGATTATAAGTGTTATGGTATGAAATAGGTGGACACACGTAATAAAAAAAGATCGAACTTATAGAAATAGAGATGGCATGGGGCCACCTTATTTATTAGAATAACAAAATCAGCCCTTACTAAATGAAAGTGGTTTGGGATTCTAAAGAGAGGAAAGTCTTGCATATTCTCAAATTAAATGCGGATTTTATAATGTTAAGAACTTGGGTTGAAAGATTATTGTGTATTTTTTTACAGTAATTATTTATGTGTTATATTTTAAAAATTTAAAAATTTTTATAAAATTTTTAAAAATTATAATTTAATAATGTTTAATATAATGAATCAAATGATATATTTTTATATTAAACAAAAATCAAATAGATAGTAAAAAAAAATGAATTATAAATATGTTAAATTTAAATCATTAGATTTAATACATAAAATTTATAATGTATTTTTATTATTCATTTAATTTTTATTTAGTATAAAAAAAATATTATTAGATTTAATATATTAAACACTATCAAATTATAATTTTTAAATTTTTTTATAAAAATCTTTAGGTCTTTAAAATGTTACACTTGAAGGACAATCGTGCAAAAATATATAACAAACATCTCAACCTAATAACTTTGTCTTATGCCTTTGACTGTGGATTCACATTAATATTTTTTGAGAGCAAAAAAGTTACTATGTACATTAGTCCTTGTTTAAATATAATAGGAATTGTTTATTAGTATTAATATTTCCATTTAAATCATTTTTATTGGGTGATTTTCAAATTGGTTAGGCATTTATTGATTAGGTATTAATATTTCAATTTAACTACATAAAATGGTGCTTGAAAGATCCCAATTAATAAGAAATACAAAGAGAAAATGAGTATGCCAATGAATTTTTTCATGAAAAGTTTCAAATACATTTTATATATTCAATCTGTAATTTAACTAATAATTAAAATTTCATTTGATATTTTAAATAAAAAGTGTAGAGTTGATTTGATTTCTCGATATAAAATTCATATAATAAAGTTATTTTTAAAAATTTTATAGATCTAGTATAATTCATGCAACGATCAAAATTATTATTTTTTTAAATGAATTTAAAAATATAATTTTATATTTGACTTATTTATTATAAATTATTTTTTTGAATGATATCTGATAATTGGTTATATTAGAAATTTCACATTAAAAGTATGTAAAATATTAATAGACATATTAATAATAAATGTCAGTCATTCATATAAGTAGTTTTAGTCATTTTGATAATAATTGATCTAAATCTAATTTAAAAGGTCCAATTATTAAAAAAGTTTGACAGATATCAAAATAATTTTTATGTTGTTTGTTTTTTTTACACGAAACTTGTAAATGCAAATATTTATTTCTGTCTGTGATGTCCGATTTTTAAATTTAAAAAATATTAAAATTTTTAACAATTCAACTCACTTGATTCTTATTTTTCTTCGCAAAGTGAGACTCCTGGGCTATTCTATGAACATATTTATTATGAAAGCTATAAAAATTAAACCCTAATGAATAGAGAAAAAATTATTATAAAAAATTTGAAAAAAGGGTTAATTTAACATTTTCTTCTAAAAAAAAGCTCAATCTTATCTAGTGGTTGCTATTTTCTTCTGAAAAAAAAAAACTCTATCTTATCTACTGGTTGCTTGTAGAGAGAACTCATCCTCATTCTTGTGAAGGCCAAGGATGAAATCATTTGGATAGACTCAAAACTTCTTTTCCACAACCAAAAGATTTTTTTTTTCCCAAATCAAAAATTTTTATCCTCAAAAGCATATATTGAACTAAACAGACAAACAAACTAAAAACAAAGCCACATGCGTTTCTATTAGTCCAACATGTAATGAATCTTACAACTCATGTTTGGGCACAATTCTCTATTTGGGCAGTTGAGAAAATAATAATATTAATCTTATTATAAAGGGTTTCAATCAAACATGCTTAACTTCACTAATTCATGCCACGTGTCAAAATCAGGATGGCTAACCAAGTTAAAAAGTCTCAATATCAAGACAAAGAGTTGTTTGACTTTTAATTTAATGTATGTAAAATACAATAACCCCTACACAAGACATTTGGACTATAGCATACAAGTTGTACAGAGTTCAACTCCTTCTAAGCTTCTTCCTGTCCTAAGCAAATAAAAACACCCAAGAAAACGAATTCCAACACTTCACTAAACGACAAAGCACCGAATTGTATTATATGAAACTTTGTGTCTGAAAACGACATGTGCACGGTAATTACTCTTGTATGTAATTACAAACTTCGACAATAACCTAATTAATTAATTAAAATTTTATTTTATTTTTTTATCACTTGGATGCATTTCTGACTAACTTTCGTGCAATTGAGAATAAAATCTCTATTTAAATGTTGGGAGTGGATATGATTTTACGCATTTTGAAATTATCTTTTGAATATTAATAAATTTTAATTATTAAATTATTAGATAAAATAAAAATATATTTAATTTTACATATTTTGAAATTATATATTAATATTAATAAATTTTAATTATTAAATAAAATATAAATATATTTTTTTATTTATAAAAAATATAAATAATTTTTATTTTAATTATATATAAATTTTTTTTTATATAAATAAAAATAATATACGAACATTCTCCTTAATAATTTCTGAGCAAATTCTAATTTTGAGTTGCTTAAAATTTTAAACCTTTTGATTAGAAACACTAACCAAAGTCACTTATCTTTATTGGTAAAAAAAAAAAAAGTCACTTAATCTTTGTTTTGATCTTTTTCCCTTCCATGAAAAGTAAGAGCAAAGACCAAAGACCTCGCTTGCTCTTTCTCTCTCTCAAAAAAGCTTTCACACGAAGTCTCTGTCTGTTTTTTTTTTCTTCTTTTAAGCAGCCTTATAAACACTGCAGCCCATTTCCGTTTTGGGTTTTTGGTTTTTTCGCCCTTTAAGTTTCTGGGTAGTGTTTACTTTATTCAATAGTTGACCATTGGATCGGAGAAGAACTGACCGGCGATCAGCTTTCCGGTTGCCCTGTTTTGATAAGTGATTTTGAGTTAAAGAACTGTAGCTTGCAGTGTTTCTTTGGGTTTAATCATTGGGTTTCGTTTGGTTAATGTGAGTTTTTGTGTCAGGTACTACTCATAATATAAGAGCTGGTAGGTGGTTTAATAAAATAAGAAAGAGCAAATTGACTGGTAGCTGCGAGAGAAAGAGAGAGCTTAAAGGAAACCCTACAAGAAAAAGAGCAACTTTGTCTCCAAAAGTTTTATTGAAATTCCAAGATAAATTTTTTTTGTCCAGTAGCTTCTTTCTTTTAAATTCTGAGATAAATGGCCTAATTTTTTCACTTTTTTCATCTCTTTTGTCCGCTACCTTTTGATCTACAATTGCCGCCAATCGCTGCTACTCTGTTAGTAATTTCATTTTCCATTTCTAGTACTCATGCCGGTCGATTTAGATAATTCCTCTATGGCTTCCGGTGAAGCTAGCGTCTCTTCCTCCGGTAACCAGCCTCCGCCCCCCAAATCAACCGCCACCGGCAAGAAAAAGCGGAACCTCCCTGGAATGCCAGGTAAGATAAAAGAAATAAGAAGTTAGAATTATTGGGATTTTGATAGTCTTTTTTCTTGCTTAATTTAAAAAATTCAATCTTGCAGATCCAGACGCAGAGGTTATTGCTCTGTCTCCGAAAACCCTTTTGGCCACGAACCGATTTGTTTGTGAAATTTGCAATAAAGGGTTTCAAAGGGACCAAAACTTGCAGCTTCATCGCCGAGGCCATAATCTACCATGGAAACTGAGGCAGAGATCAAGCAAAGAAGTCAAGAAGAGAGTTTATGTGTGTCCTGAACAGACATGTGTTCACCATGATCCATCTAGAGCTCTGGGCGATCTTACAGGGATAAAGAAGCATTTTTGCAGGAAACATGGGGAGAAGAAGTGGAAATGCGACAAGTGTTCAAAGAAATATGCAGTTCAATCTGATTGGAAAGCTCACTCAAAGATTTGTGGCACCAGAGAATACAAATGCGATTGTGGAACTATGTTTTCTAGGTTCTCTCTCTCTTTTTTTTTTTTTTTTTTAATTTGATTTTGGAGTTGATTATCAATTCTTTAAGGTGGGTTTGGGTATTTGAAGTTAGTTGTATCATTGTTTTGAAGGAGGGATAGCTTCATCACCCACAGAGCCTTTTGTGATGCTTTAGCCGAGGAAACAGCCAGAGCACAGCCACAGCCGCAAACTCAGAATATGGCTGCTGTGAATCCAAATCCCAATCCAGAGTCGGAGCCGAAATTACAGGTTGATCCATCTCCGCCGCCACCGCCAACAATTGCTCGCGCTCCAGCTCCAGCTCCACCAGCTCTTTCTCAGTCAGTTGGTGTAATATCTTCCGCTGTTTCGCCGACTCGTAGTGCAGGTAAAATATTGTCAAAATTTGGAAAGATTAAAATCTGTTAGAATTTTTGTCGGTTGTGATTTTTGTCTTAATAATCAAGAAATCTTTGTTGTTTGTCTGCCTCTTTCTTTAGATCTTGGAGTCTAGCAGTTTTTGTCTTTTATTGATCTTTGTTGTCGAGTTAAATAGCACAGTTTGTATATGTTTTTGTAGAGATAAAGAAAGAAAGAAAAATAAGCTTTCTTCCAAACTGTGAGATTCAGTTTGCGCAATCTTGATAAAGAAAACCAGTGATTCAAAAGCTAAAAAAGAAAGAGAAGTGGGTTTATTTTAGAGAAAGGGAACTATTATCGACTCTCTGCTTTTTACTCTAAAGTTTTTCATAAAGAAAAGGCCTAACTTTCCATGACTGTATGTTTCAAGTGACCCTTTATGTTTTACTCTTTTCCCCCTCTTTTGCTTTACTGATGCAGAGTTGCCAGATGATCCCACTCCAATTACAGAAGAAGCACCAGCACCTGCAATGGCAACTGCAGGTTTAAATGGCAGCTGTAGCAGTAGCACCAGCTCAAGCAGTAATGGCAGCACCAGCAGTAGCATCTTTGCTAGTTTATTTACTTCCTCAACTACATCTGGAAGCTTACAACCACCTCAAACTCCTGCATTTACTGACCTAATTCGGGCCATGGCTCACCCTGATCGTCCAGCTGACCTTGCTCCATCATCCTCTAATGAACCCATTTCTCTTTGTCTCTCCACCAATCATGGATCATCAATATTTGGTACTGCAGGGCAAGATAGAAGGCAATATGCGTCTCCACCTCAACCAGCAATGTCTGCCACTGCATTATTACAAAAAGCTGCTCAAATGGGTGCTGCTGCTACAAATGCATCATTGCTTCGTGGTTTTGGTATCATGTCATCTTCTTCATCATCTGCACAGCAAGACAATATGCAATGGGGCCACAGGCAAGTAGAGCCTGAGAAAATTGCAGTTAGTGCAGGGCTGGGACTTGGTTTACCCTGTGATGGAGGTTCTGGTTTAAGGGAATTGATGATGGGAACTCCTTCTGTGTTTGGTCCTAAGCAAACTACCCTTGATTTTCTTGGATTGGGAATGGCTGCTGGTGGAAGCCCTAGTAGTGGGCTATCAGCTTTAATTACATCTATTGGTAGTGGCCTGGATGTGGCAGCTTCGTTCGGAGGAGGAGAATTTACTGGCACAGACATGGGAAGGAGCTCATGACCTTGTCAAGGAAGAACTACTACTTCCCCATTTTGACTTTGGGGAATTGATTTAGACATTGTACAGAAGAAGCAAGGATAAAGATATAATTTTGCATAAAAAAATTGCCGATATGGAGCTGGAGGTAAGCATAAGGTCATCATAGGCAGTTGGGTCTTTTTAAATTGTTATGCTGCCTTGATGATGCAGAGTTGTGGTAGGACAACAAGATCCAAAGACCCCTTCTTTTCTTCAACTATGTATTGGGGTTTAAGTTTATTCAATATACTTGCGCAGAATGTTAAGGTCACCCGAGCAAACAATTTTGCAGCAAGTTTTGTTGTTTGATCGACTTGATCATCCATGCCTCTTATCAGCTGCTCTTAAGATTATTGAGATAAATGATAGGAAAAACAGATGGGACTTCTCAATTTGATTAGCTTCTCTAGACCTGAAAAGATAAACTGTAAAAAATTTGTTGCTGTGAGGTGGAAATCAGATATGGACTGGACATCTTGCTACTGATGGATGTAATTTAAGTTGATCTTAGTTGTAATTGTTTATATTTAGATTTTGCTTTTGCAGTTCTGTTCTTATAAATGAAGTCTAAAGGTTATTGCAAGATTGTGAACTTCTATAGGTTCTTTTTTTAGCAGATTAATTCATGATGAACCCATGAATTAATAATTGGAGCTCAAGTTTATTTTCTTCCTTACACAAATATAATTAAAAAAAAAAAAGCTTGTACATAGAAACAACAGGATAAGTATTTAATTGTTTGCTAGAAATCCACATTTAATGAGATTGTGTAGCTCATCCTATAAATTAAAAGAAAAATACTCGAAGATCAGTAAATAAATGTGTTTCAGTTCCTAAAAAGAGAGTTTCACATCAAAGATACGTTCTTTCAAACAATAATGCATTACCCTGCGTATACAAAAAGGATAACAATAAGCTATCAGTTCAGTTATATTGAAGTTATTTTCTGGTTTTGAGTACGAATCTCGATTAGAATCAAATTTACTGAAAAAGAATGATAAAAAGGAGGAAAAAAAAAAAAAAACACTGCAACTCCTTAATGTTCTAACAGCAAATGATTGAAGAGTTATTATTACTTGAAGAAAGAGGGAAAAAGTGACGACATCAACTTGAAGCTAGGACCTATTACTACAGGATCACAATTCACATCCCTCCCTCCTGCAATTAAAAACCTAATATATTTCTTCTTGATTCATCATTTGCGCACAGATTCTACTGTGTATCCGCCATCAAAGAATAATTGAGATTCCACATATTTTCTTTCCTTTTTTTTTTTCCTCCAAAAAAAATAATAAAGACAGAGAAAGATTCCTGCATTCAATAACCATTCTAAAGATTTGGTTCCTTTCTTGTACATTTAGGAGGTGGTCATTCAACTTCATAATATGAAAGGATTATGAATGGAAAAAGTTCAAAAATTCAAATCTTGATATTTTCTACATCTATTACTAATTACATTTTATTATTATTTGCTATTGAATATTATTTAATATTTTAAGTCGAGATTATTATTATAATTATTTATATTCTTAATATAATATTATAAAGTATTATAATTTTTTATTAATCTAATTTATCAAAAAATAAAATATTTAATTTTGTCTAAAAAAAATACTCTTGCTGATATTAGAAATGAATTAATAATTATGAGATTTCAGATTTTAGTTAGAATTAAAATTAAATTTAAAAATAATAAAAAAGATGACTATAAATTTTAGTTAAAATTTTAAATGAAAAATTGTTTGAAATATTTAAAGGCTACAAATAATTGATACAGGGGAAAAAGTGATACCCCATTGAATTAAAACTCTTACAAACTCTGTTGCCATTAATTTCAATAGGAGTTTGTGGTGGAAATGAAAGTGTCCTCTGCGTTTTCCTTGCTTTTAGAGCTTATTGTACAATTTTTTTTTTCTCTTCTTCTTTTAAGATAAGCCCTAATAATTGTAAGCTTAGGCTGACAGAAGGTTGAGTCAAACTCATAATTGGTCCCAAAGTCCGAGTGGACCATAGAAAAAAATTAATAAATAAAATTGTAGTTTTAATTGGATATATTTTTATATATGCTCATTGTTTAATTTGAGAGAAATATATATATTTTTTCAATTTTTATATTTAACAAAATTAAATTTTTTGTTTGGGTGAAAATGCATTCTTATTATTTAATTATACTTTGTAAATAGAATTATTCGGGACCTGATTCGATTCCAAACATTTGAATTTGAATTTAAATTATTAAGTTGAATCGAATCAATTTAAATCGAATCAATTATATTTTTTAAATAAAATAATATTATTTTGGTGAAATTTTTTTACTGAAATTTTTTGGATTGATACAGATCAAATTTGGTCAAATATATATATATATTTTTACTTTTAAAAGTAAAATCAAATTTAGAGAAAAATTTGATCAACCTGATTTATATGTAGTTCTAATTAGAAGGATACTAACTCTAAAAATAAAATTTTAATTATGAGATTTATTGATTAAAATAATATTAAATTCATGAGAAATTAATTTGAATATATTATAATGATGAATATCGATTAGAACAACTAAAAAATTGTAAATCTCAATGGTGGTTGTTGTATAGATCTTGAATGTTTAATACATTATTATTATTAATTATTATATAATATAAGTTTGAATATAAATAGAGGCAATTATCTCTCGTGAAAACTAAGAACATGAAGGTATTAATAATATAAATATAGAACAGCTTTTATTTACAATTAAATAGAAATAATATATCTTTTTTTCCTTGTCTTTTTCTAATACCTTAAATGTCTCCTAGAAAATGTTCAATTTTTCTTCTCCTCCACAATTGACTGTATGTTTTTTCCAAATGGTAATGATTCTGTGCACACACAATCTCACATTTTAAAAAGTATTTTATGTTTTTGTATGCATGTGAAAATATATTCATATTTTTTATTCAATAATTACTTTTATATTTTAAACTTGTAGAATCAATCTTAATTAAAATTTAATTAATATTTATTTTTATAAAATATAATTTTATTTATCATAAATATTAAGTTAAATAAATTAGAATCATTATACATATTTGAAAATTTTAATATTTGAATTACTACGACATTAATTTTTTTAATAAATTTAACTCTGATTGATTTAAATTTAAAATTTTATAATTTTTAAAATAATTTCACTAACACTAAATTAAAAAAAAAAAATTGATAAGTTGGAATCTTTAATTTATTGATTAAACTATATATATATATATATAATTAGTTGAAGCTTTTGTTAATATAATATATTAATATGTGTAGTTTATATGTAATAAAAGACTGTCAACTATGATAGAATAAAAAAATGTTTAACATGCAAACTGCAATCCAAGATTTGTCAAAGATTGAGATGTTGGGCGGCTGCTCTGTCCAGTTATAAATTGTCTTTTTATGTAGAATTAGGCAGCCATATGTTTTTCATGATAATTCTTGAGATCTTCTTCCAAGGATAACGAGTCTTTTTTACATTGCTCTAAATTTATAATGGTTTTTGAACATATAAGATCAACAAATAATATTAAGGTGCTAATTTTGAATTTGATGAGATCTCTTCAACACCAAAATTAATTAATCTTGAGAGATAATATTATGTGATAGAAAGATACGAGGAATTATCAAAAGAATCTCCTTATTGATAGGTATAAATATTTGTTTATATCTTTGATTACAATTTGATTTTTCATCATAAAGGTGAATGAGATCATGTAATAATATGAAGGACATGCAACCCATCAGCCATGTAAGATTCCTTCTGTCATGTTAACTGCGAGAAAGAAATGACTGTTGTCATGCAGCATGTCGTTGTGGCTGTGATGTGTAGTATAATGCCTTAGAACAATATCTCTTGCTTGGCTGCTAAGACATGTTTGTCTTGACTCAACTAGCTCGTGGGTTAGGAAGTTAGAGAGGAACATTGAGGAGCTCGAACTTCCGAACTCACTTGAGGAAGATATAACATGAGGTATTGGATTGAGCTTGAGGCATTTGTCATGGAGCCCAACCTTGGGGTGTATCATATTAATAATGCTTCAATGTTTGAGTTGAAGGATGTTTCTTATTAGTGGTAGCTTTTAAATGCCTTTTATTGGCTCGACTCTTTTTTGTAAAGTTTATTTATTGGGATTGGATCTTAAATTAAATTTTCAAAATAAATTATTAAGCAGAATGAGAGTATGTTTCTTATTCACATAAAAGTAAACACATATGAATATATAATCAGTTTAATCATATTTTATGTGAGTATAAAAAATATATTTTCGTTTTATCTAATAATTTCTCGAGATTGAATATCTATTTTTATATTTATTTCACATCATATGAGTTGAAGAAACTCATATTTATAAATATGATGATCTTTTTATCATTTTCAAGAGATTAATATAAATATGAAAATGTTCACAATCTCAATCCAAATGTTTTTGCATGTATATGCACACAAAACTTTATTTTCTTGTGAATTTAGTTAAATTTTATTGATCGATTATTTCTAAATTCAAGTGAAAATATTAATTAAAATAAATTTTTTAAATTGAAATTATGCATTCATCGTAATAATCTTCTTCAATATTGTATAAGTTGGGTATGATATAATTAAAAAACACCCTGATTGTCATTGAAAAAAAATATATATTTCAAAGAATTAAACATTTGTAGAACCAATAATGGAGTATTAAACCATTGTGAAAATCGGTTAGCTAACTATGCTTTTTCTTTAGGGAGGGTTGTGAAATTGTTAACTGATATTTCTACTCTCTAGTTTGTATGGGAGATATGCATGGGATTAGTTTTGAACTCTTGATAGGCTTTGAATTTCTTAGTTTCTTCTCTCCTTAAAACTTTGCCCTATATATATAAAAATATCAATCTTAAAAATTAACTCAATTAATATGGAAATTTTGCTCATCAAATATAAAACAAATGTAAAATAATTTAATAATATCTCAATTGTTATTAAAAAAAATTAATGATTACAATGTCAAAATTAACTTAACTAATAATAAAATTTTAATCATTTCATAAATTAAGACTCAAAATTTTAGAATTAAAGCATAAAAAATATTTTTCTTATGCGTAAATCTTCAAATTTCATGCAAAATATGAACAATATATTATTAATAATATCAAATAAATGAAATTGTTGTATGCATAAAAAATCATTCATAATATAATTTACTTTTAAAAAAAATACAATGATTTCATGGAAAGGATGGAAAAGACTTGGCTAATAATAAAAATTAATCTCGTAAATTATATCCAACTACTAATCACAACATTACAATTGGATTATGGCACTAATTACAAACAACCTTATTTTTAAAATGGAATTAAGAAAATGAAATGTTATTTAAGGAGATTTTGATGGGACACATTTAAATGGATGAGCAAGTAAGGTTGTCCTAGAAAACAACAAAACAAGGTCATAGTGCACAGTAACCCTTTATGTGGGGTATTTTGATATTTTAAAATTTTTTTAAAATTATAATTTAATGGTATTTTATTTAATGAATTTAATTATATAATTTTTTATTAAATAAAAATAAAATGAATAGTAAAAAATATTATAAATTTTATATTTTTTTATAAAGATTAAATTTAATGTATTTATAATTTTTTTATTATTTATTTAATTTTTATTTAGTAAAAGAAAATATAATATTATATTCGATAAATAAAATATTATTAGATTATAATTTTTAAAAATTTTTAACATTTTTTTTTTTAGAATATCAAAATGTCAAAATGTTGGGGGGGGGGGGGGGGCGGGCGGGGCGCGGGGGCCGGGGGGGGGGGGGGGGGGGGGGGGGGGGGGGGGGGGAGCCGGGATCGGCGGGGTGTCTGGGGGGGGGAGGGGG
>CANXYC010646856.1:0-33953 GCA_948193065.1 Aleurites moluccanus | reverse complement strand
TCTATTTTGGATTACTGTATTATTATTATTTTTGGTGTTCATGATCTAGCTGCTCCATGGGTATGTATTGGGTAGCTAGGAGATGAACATTGTTTATATCCGATATTGATGGTCTATATTGATTATATATATGATGCATGATATAAGATATATACTTGTGACAGCTAATTGCATTATGGTGACAGAATAATAGATAGGTTAACAGAATGAATAACAGAATTGCTTAATGGATGGTAATTGACTAATAAATAAATAATATATTGAGGTTGATAGATTGTGTGATGGTATTGGGTTCTACGGGTGCCGATCGCCATTGGCATCTCCCGTGCCCTAGGACCGTCGTGGCTTGGGAAACCGAGTCGTGACACATATTCAGGTGAGTAAGAGACCTTTGGTGAGTGAGGTGCAGAGTTTGCATGATGTGGGGATCCATTTTGACTTGTCAGATGTAGGAGTGCTTCTAGCATGTTTCTAAGTTATGCCAGTGCTTAGTGATCGGATCAGAGAGGCACAAGATAGAGATCCTTAGTTTGTGAAGCTGAAGAGAGATGTGGGAATAAAGAAAGCTCCAGGTTTTGCTATGATAGATGTCATGTTGAGACTTGGCAGCATAGTATGTGTTCCAGCAATCGATAGTTTAAGGGATGTGATTCTTAAGGAAGTACATCATTCTAGCTATAGTGTTCATCCAAGTGCTACAAAGATGTACCACGACATCAATAGTTCTTATTGGAGGAGTAGGATGAAGAAGGATGTGACAGAGTTTGTAGCAAGATGTTTGACTTGTCAGCAAGTGAAATTTGAGCATCAGAAGCCTTCGGGTCTACTTCAACAGTTGCAACTGCCAGAGTGGAAGTGGGAAAGGATAACTATGGACTTTGTTATAGAGTTGCCACAGAGTTCAAATGGGCATGACTCGATCTGGGTAACTGTGGATAGATTGACCAAGTCAGCTCACTTCTTGCCAGTCAAGACAACCTACATAGCTTCTCAGTATGCACAGATGTATATTGATAAGATAGTAAGACTCAATGGGATTCCAGTTTTTATTATCTCTGATAGAGGAGCTCAGTTCACATCGAGGTTTTGACAGAAGCTACAAGAGTCTTTGGGTACTCAGCTTGATTTTAGCATGGCATTTCATCCCCAGACAAATGGACAATCAGAGAGGACCATCCAAACTCTAGAAGACATGTTGAGAATGTGCATTCTAGACTTTGGAGGTAATTGGGATAAGCATTTAACTTTGATAGAGTTTGCCTACAAAACAGTAATAGCTACCATTCTACCATCAAGATGGCTCCTTATGAGGCTTTGTATGGTAGAAAGTGTAGGTCTCCTTTATGCTATGATGAAGTGGGAGAGAAGCATGTTAAAGGGCCTGAATTGATTTAGTATACAGTAGAAAAGGTCCCTATCATCAGAGAAAGATTGAAGATAGCTTTTAGTAGGCAGAAGAGCTATGACGATCCTAAGAGAAAAGATCTTTGTTTCATGGTTGGTGACATAGTGTTTTTGAAAGTCTCACCTATGAAAGGATTTCTAAGATTTGGTAAGAAAGGCAAGCTATCTTCGAGGTACATTGGGCCATTTGAGGTGTTAGATAAAGTTGGAGAAGTCTCCTACATATTAGCCTTGCCACCTCACTTGGACAATGTGCATCAAGTCTTTCATGTTTCCATGCTTAGAAAATATGTTACAGATCCTTCCCATATGTTGCAAGCTCAAGAGGTAAAATTCTAGCAAGACTTGACTTATGAAGAGGTTCCAGTAGCCATCATTAATAGAATGATCAATAAGCTAAGGAATAAAGAAATAGCAATGGTTAAAGTCTTATGGAAGAACCAAGTCATGGAGGAATACACTTGGGAGAGTGAGTTGAACATGCAAGCTAAGTATCCCCACATATTTCAAGTTTAAGGTAAATTCTTTAAATTCGAGGATGAATTTTGTCAAGGAGGGGAGAATGTAATACCTGAGATTTCTTTTACTTGTATGTATTATGAAATTCTTGTATTGATGTATATAAGATTTTTTATGGAATATTTATTTTGGAAGTGAAATTTGTTTGTTTTAATTTGAATTTCAGAGTTTGTGTTTGTGCAGAATTTTGCGAATTTATATTCAAGACTTTAAAGAAAGAATTTGGGATATGTTGTAGTCTCATGTGTCTAGTTTAAGTAAAAGGAAGAATTGAGGTAATTAGACTTCTGTAGCTCAAGATAGAGCTGGTTTAGCATATACTGCCGAAGTGAATTTTTTAGCTTCTGTCGTGAACAGTGCACATGAACAGTAACTGTGAACAGTAGTTGTAAACGGTAACTATGAACAGTAACCGTAAAACAATACACATGAATAGTAAACGTGAACAGTAGCGTGAACAGTAAACTCGAGATTTTATTTGGCAGTAGTTTATTCATTTCCTTTTCCTCTTCTTTCTTTCTTCTTCTCTCTTCTTTTCCATTTCCTATTTCTCTCAACCATAAGTCATTTTTCTTCATTTCAAAGGTTTTAATACTCTAATTAAGCCTTATTAATGTTAGAAAACATAAATTAAAGACTATAAGAGTATCAATTCAAGCCAAATTCTTCACAATTTCTTTGGAGGGGAAAATAAGGTAATTTTCTCAAATCTTCTCTTTAGTTTAAGTTAAGTTCTTTGTTAGCTAGAATAACTATCTTTAAGTTGTGGGTGATTTTTTGTGAATATTAATAGCTAATAATTATGGTTAGATTTAGTAGTATGAAGATTTATGATTTTTGGATTAATAGTATTGTGAATAGTAGATTTTCTCTATAACATTATTTATCATCTATTAATAGTTAAATTAATACTAGAATTTATTTATAGAGACTCTAAGGAGCTTAAAATTTATGGATGGTTATTTTATGTGATTGTTTTGAGAAAACCCTAAATTTTGAAATTTTGAAAATTTTTATTTAGGAGAAGATAACTAAAGGAATTAAGGATATTTTGAATTTAAGCAAGAGTTGAGCTTAATTAGAAAGCATTTTTTTGGTGCTAAAAGATAAGTGTGGATTTCATTTCATTTGTATGATTCTCCATATGAGAATTTTTGCTAAAGTATATTATATTTATATATATATGTATATGTTATTTATGAATTCAATTTATTGAAACTCTTTTTAAATAGAATATTTGAATATTGATAATAACTTGGTTATTTTCCTTAGACCAAGTTTATTAATAAGCCTTTATTATGCATAATATGATATGTTATTTATATGTTGTGATTTCTTGATCACTTTTAATTATTGTTGAACCAATACTTGATATGTATATCACGGAACATACATTATAGAACGCTTTTCCCAATGATAGTTAATTCATTGGTCCAATGTGCACAGAGGAAACCTGGCTGATAGGGTATAATATCAGTGTTCCATCTAGAGGGGATCACGAGCTCTAGGCATATGCCTGCGCAGTCATATGTGCCACGTGAAGGTAGCAATGCTACCTAAACGTTATGATATGATATTAGTTCTATATTATATTTATTTGATAACGCCATTCTTTATAGGCATTTATGTTCTTAAAAAAGAATTATGATTTGATATTTATATATGTATTATGAAATGATTCGATAGTGTTACTCTTCGTAAGCACTTATGATATTAATGTATATGTTAAGATTTCTTTCCAGTACCCTGGTACTTGTTCAAGATTTGCTTTTTAAGTATTCTATATATGTTATCTATTCTGATTGTTTACATCTTAAAGAGTTGAAAACTCACCACTCTTTTGTGGATTTCAGGTTCTAGCTTAGTTCGAGAGAAAGTTAATCCTGAAGACAGAGCTCCTTGATTTCCTTCTCTACAAGAAGACTTTTTTATGTAATATTTTTGGATAATAATTGAATTATATATATGTATTCATGTCTATGAGAGGTATACTCTTAGAAGCTCTATAGATGTGTGTGATATTGATTATTCTTTTGTCGCCATGGATGGCATTGTAGACTTTTCCTTATTCCATATTGATGTTAGAATTATCTTTTGATCGATAAGGAACAAGAGGAAATGTCAAATCAGGTTGATGAGATATATAAGATATGGATGTTTGGCCTGATGCTAGTATGTGTTGTATGTTTGATCCAGATTAACTAAGGGTTCTACGAGTGTACAGTGGCCTTATGCCTACCCTTGCCCTAGGACCATTACACCGGTAGTTTTGGGGTGTAACAGGTTTATTCATCAAAGTAGTTCACCATGGGGCACACCAATATTATTTGTGAAAAAGAAAGATATATCACTACGGATGTGCATCAACTTTTGGCAATTAAATAAAGTGATCATCAAGAATAAATATGTGTTATCTCAGATAGATGATCTATTTGATTAGATGCAAGAGGCTTGTTATTTTTCTAAAATTGATCTTAGATCGAGATATTATCAGTTGAGAATTCGAAAACAAGATGTGCTGAAAACTGCATTTTGGACCCGATATGGTCATTATGAGTTTTTTGTGCTATCATTTGGGTTAACCAATGCCCCTACTATATTTATCGATTTGATAAACCGAGTATTTAAGCCTTAGTTGGATAAATTTTTTATCGTGTTCATTGATGACATACTTGTTTATTCTAAGAGTAAAGAGGAGCACGAGAAACGTTTGTGGATAATGCTTCAGATTTTACGAGAACACAAATTATATGCCAAGTTATCGAAGTGTGAATTTTGCTCACAAAGGTATGTTTTCTTAGACATGTAGTAAGTAAGGATGAAATTAGAGTGGATCCGAAGAAAGTAGAAGTAGTAACGAATTGGCTATGACCTAGTAATGTTACAGAGGTTCGAAGTTTTATGGGTATAGCTGGATATTACAGGAGATTTGTTAAAGATTTCTTCAAAATAGTAGCTCCATTGACCAAATTGACGCGAAAACAGGAGAAATTTGTATGGACAAATGAATGTGAGAAGAGCTTCCAGATATTGAAGAATTGTGTACCTATGTTAGCATTACCATCCAGGCCTGGAGGATTCTCTGTGTATTGTGATGCGTCTAGAGTTGGTCTGGGATGCGTACTGATGCAGAATGGTTAAGTAATTGCATATGCTTTATGATAGTTGAAGAAATATGAATAAAATTATCAGACATATGACTTGGAGATGACAGCTGTAGTATTTACATTAAAGAAATTGAGACATTATTTATATGTGGAGAAATGTGATATTTACACATATCATAAGAGTCTTCAGTATATTTTTCAGCAGAAAGATATGATTCTGCAGCTACGAAGATAGGTTGAATTATTGAAATATTATGACTGTCAGATCTTGTATCACCCGGGTAAAGTTAATGTGGTAGTTAATGCACTTAGCATAAAATCAATAGGAAATTTGACCCACATTGTTAGTTCACAATGACAATTGATAAAGAAAATAAAAGAATTGTTAGATAAAAGAGTTAGATTAGAGATGGGTACCCAGGATTAGAACTAGGCTTTGATAGCCCAATTTATAATCAAACCACTATTGATTGAAGAAATTAAGGCAGCACAAGATCGAGACCCACAGATAGTGAAGCTAAAAGAAAATGTGTAAGTAGAGAAAGTTATTGATTTTACGATGGATAATGATTTATTAAAATGTGCGTAACAGTTATGTGTACCCAATGTGGATGGACTACGGGAGCAACTTATGAAGGAAACACATTTTGCGTCGTCCATCCTGGAGTGACCAAAATATATCATGATTTAAAGGCATTTTATTGGTAGGCAAATATGAAGCGAGATGCAGCTAAATTTGTGTCCACATGCCTGATCTGTCAGCATGTAAAATTCAAGCATCAAAAGCCATAAGTATTTCTTCAGGAAATAAAGTTGTATGAATGGAAATGGGATCAAGTAATAATAGATTTTGTAGTAGGATTACCAAGGACCCAGCGTAATTATGATTCTATTTGGGTAATTGTAGATTGATTGACTAAATCTGCCCATTTTCTTAAAGTCAAGACAACCTACTCGGCTGCCTAATGTGCTCAATTATATGTTGATAAGATAGTCAGATTGCACGTGATACCATTGGCTATCATATTGGATCGAGAGACTCAGTTTACTTCATGATTCTGACAGAAATTTGAAGATGCATTGGGTACTCAACTGCACTTCAGTATAGCTTTCCATCCACAGACCGACAGACAAATAGAGCGTACTATTCAGACATTAGAGGATATGCTACAGCTGTGTGTTCTTGATTTTGGAGGTAACTGGGGTCGGTATTTACCATTAATTGAATTTACCTATAATAACAGCTATCATTCTTCCATCGGCATGGCACTATACGAGGCATTATATGGAAGAAAATGCATATCACCAGTTTGTTAGGTTGAACCGGGAGAGAAATAATTAACAGGTTTGGAGCTGATTAAGGAAACGATAGAGAAAGTTCCTATTATTAAAGAAAGAATGAAGACAACTTTTAGCCGACAGAAGAGTTATGCAGATCTGAAATATAAAGATATTCAATTTATTGTGGGTGACCATATATTTCTCAAGATCTCACCAATGAAGGGTGTGATACGATTTGGCAAGAAATGAAAGCTATCACCACGTTACATCGGTCCATTTGAGATTTTGGATAGAGTTGGTAATGTTTCTTACCGGCTGGCACTTCCACCACAACTCAGTCACGTGTATCCAGTTTTTCACATATCTATGCTTCGTAAATATATTACAGATCCATCACATGTGTTTCAACCGCATAACATAGAAGTAGATGAAGACCTAACTTATGAAAAAATGCCAACCAAAATAGTGGATCAAAAAGTTAGGCAGCTACGAAATAAGACGATACCATTGGTTAAAATTCTATGGAATAATCATTCTATAGAAGAATATATGTGGGAAAGCGAACATGATATGCGGACTAGATATCTCCGGCTGTTTTACGAATAAGGTATGTTTAGTTAAAATTCGAGGACGAATTTTATTGAAGGGGGTAGAATGTAATACCCCGAATATTTTGATAATTACAAATAGGACCCCATAATTAGTATAGTTGACTTTATAGTCCTTAATTAAATAGTTATACGTAAAATAATAATTTAGTACCCAAAATAGATAGTTAAAGGTAAAATAACAACGTAGTACTTAAAATTCAAATTTTAAATTACATAATTAAACTTAAAATTTTACCAAATTAATTATGAGATATAAAATTTATATGACAAATAAATTATGAAGACTAGTGGTACTTAAAATGAGTTTTGGGGTCAAAGTATAAATATAATAAATTTTAGAGCCAATTTGTAAATAAAGAAATTTGAGGGGCTAAATTATAAATATCAAAAATTCAAAAATATCTTAAAAATTTTGGATAATTCTATTTTGGCCCAAAATTTTCTCCTTCTTCTTCCTTGGTGGCCAAACTACCTTGTTACCCTTCCACCTTCATTTTTCTTCTTTTTCTTCCAAAATTTTGCTATCCAAATTTCTTCAAACATAAACCTAATTAATTTTACACCTTAAATTAAGCCTAAATACCTAAAAACTACAAGAATTCTCACCAAAAATCTAAGAAAAAATAAAAAAATTCAAAGGGAGTTAAGTTGGGAAAATTAAAGACGTTGACGTAATTTATTTGTTTACAATAGAAATGAGCAGTTTGATCATAATTGATGAACATATATGAAAATAGAAACATAAAGATGATGATAGATAGAAAACTCATAAGGTTAGGGTTTATGTCAAAATTTAAAAATTCAAAGAGTTGAGTTTAATTCAAAATAAGTTTAAATTATGTATATTCATGCTAAATTAAGCTTAAATTATGTGAATTGAATATTGTAAAATCAAAGGAAATTGAAAAATGGTGAAGGAAGGGTAGATGAAGGACAAATTGGCCTTAGGTGAATTTTGGAGCTTTTAAGGTGATTTTGGTCCAAATAATAATTAAGGTGAAATATAAGTATATTATTATGCAAGAATATGACTTATTTTTGAATGATAAAATTCATTTCCTTATAGCCATCAAGTGGTCGAATGCCACTATGTTCTTTCCCTCGGAATTTTTTATTATTTATTTTGCCCTCATTTGAGCCAAATTTCTTTAATTTTTGAATGAGTTTGAACTATCAATGTTTTGTTTGAATTGAGTTGTTGATGATTGATAAAATGCTCTAGTTAATATTACCCCAAACCCTTACCAAATTGATGGTATAACCATGTACACCACATGTTCGATAAAATGTCTCAATGAAACCAACTTTCAATCTACCAAGTGTTAAACCCTAATCCTATTATCATTTGATATGTTGGCATCAAAGATGGTAAAATGTGGCTTAAACCAAAGGACTTTGATATTTTCTATGTAAATATTCTTTCTTGAATATTGTTGTATTGTGAGTATTATACCTAATAAGTGCATTGTTATATTACTTGAAATGACATGTTTTTTCTTGTATCATTGAAGCCATATGTAAACCCTTATGTACCATTAAACCATCTTGTATTGATTACTCGATAACATGACATAACCACCTTCCGATGGGATAGTGGGTGAGAACCATCAACATTGTGCACATTGAATTAATTCTTAACCCTAGCTAAGAAGAGTTAAATCTCAACCATAATGTTTGATCAACCTTATGTCATTTCACGAGTTTAAGCTACTAAAAATGTAGTTAATAAGATTTATATAAGTACGAGATCCTATATCTGTTATGTTTTATTTTTCCATAATACCTATTATTTAATTACGTGACTTTAATTCCATTGCTTATTCTTTTGTTACCATTATTTTGGTATGAACATTTGATGGATTTAAACTGTCCCTTACCTAATTTTTAATGTATAATAATATATTTATAGCTCATTGAGTTGTAAAACTCACCCTTTTAGTGGTTTGACATTTTTTAGGGCAGAGGCAAATAGTAGCGGTTCCGATATTTTATTCTTTTTCAAAGGAACCAGACTTTCTTATTATGTAAATATTTTTAAACATAACTCTTTTGTTGTATGTTAGAAGCTTCATGGTTAAATAAACTAGTTAGTAATTATTACGTATGATACGTTGATATAAATAATGTAAATTAGTTAATTAACATATTATAGGCTATATAATTAAATATTTAATAATGGTTTGAAATATAAAAAAATATGTGTTGGAGTTGAGATGAGAATGAAATATGAAAACTGGTGATTGATGAGTTTATAGTAAGAGTTTTACGGGTGTTGGTTGTATAGGCGGGTCCTACACCCTAAAATCGTTATGTTCTATTTTTGATTTTTGAGACGTGATAAAGGTGGTATCAGAGCTTAACTTTACAAACATACTAGATAAGCATGTACTATTATAATATAGGTAAAACCATGGAGTATAGAGTTTTCATTTCGTCATTTGCAGTACTCATTATATATTAGGATTAATTATAAAAAAAATTACGAACTATTTACGAAATTGTAATTTTATCACAGACTAAAAATTTTGGTAATTTTATATATATATATTTTTAATTTTTGGCAAATTTAGAACGAAATCAAAATTCGATCAGAATTTTGGTGTCGGAGCAGACGTAGTATTTATTATTATTATTTTTGCCACGTCAACATCTAACTAGGAAATTAAATCGAACCAATCAAATCAAACTGAATCAAATCAACTTGAATCGATCAGTTTGATTCGATTTTTCAAACTTTAGTTCGGTTCGATTAATTTTTTTGAAATTTTGATTTTTTATTCGATTTTATTTTTTCAAAAAGAAACAGAATAAACCAAACCAATCTATATATATATTATTTAAATAACCTAAATAACAGAATAACCGAAATAAAATATGTCGGTTCAACCTGAATAACTTACTTTCTATTTCAATTTGGTTCGATTTAGTTATTTCGATCTTCAAAAGTAAATCGAAACATCAAAACCGAATTTAACCAATTTTCATAGATAAATATTTTTGGTATTGAATGACTAGAAAATAAAAAAAAAGAAAGAAAGGGGTAAGCAATCGATTGGTTCAATTTGAATTAAACCAAAACGAAACTCCCAAAATCAAATAGAAATAAAAAATCAAAATTTCAAAAAAATTAATCGAACTGAATAAAAAAATTATTTGGTTTCTTTTGGAAAAAAACAAACCGAATAAAAAATCAAAATTTTAAAAAAAATTAATCGAACCAAATTGAAATTCGAAAAATCAAATTGAACCTATTGATTCAAGTTGGTTTAATTCAATTTGATTTCCTAGTCAGATGTTGATGTAGTAAAAATAATAATAAAAAATATCACGTCAGCTCTGACTAAATTTCGATTTTATGCTAAATTTGTCAAAAATTGAAGATATATGTATAAAATTGCCAAAAATTTTAGTTTGTAATAAAATTGCAATTTCGTGAATAATTCGCGATTTTTTTTATAATTAACCCTTTTTTTAATATAAAATTATTATTTAGTTTTTAAAATTTATAAAATTAATAAAATAATTTTTAATATTGTATAAAAAAACGTAAAGATTTTGAAATTGTATGAGACAAGATTTTGAAATTGTATGAGACAAAATTTGAAATAATAAAAATTTTATTGTATGAGACAATATGAGACATTATAAAAAAAAATTTATTGTATGAGACAATATGAGACAAAATTTATACAATATTGAAAATGTCATCCTCAAATCTAATTTTATATAATTATTATATGAGACAATATTTCTTAAATATGAGACAATATTTCTCTAAAAAATTTAATTTTATATAATTAGATTTTTCAATTTCAATTTTTGAGGATGACATTTTCAATATTGTATAAATTTTAAAATTTTTAATATATGATATAGTAAAGATTTTGCATTAATTAAATTAATAATTTAATTATTCATTAATTATATATAAGAATATTACTCTTTATTTCATTATTTTTTCACACTTATTATTATTATTATTAAAGAAAAAAGAGGACTAACATTTAACTCTTACCAAAATTTAAATATTTATCACTAAATTAAATTAACATATCAATGCCATTTTACTTGTATTAGTAATATATATTAGTCATTAAAAAAATATTTTTGAAAGCAAATTATGATGAGTAAAATTATAATATGTTAGGTGAAAAAAAATAAATTAGTAAAAAATAGAGGTAATATTTTCTTGTTAATTATTATAATGCATTAAAAACATTAATATATCTTATGAAAGAGTGATCACAACCATTGAATTTCAAGTTCAAATCCAAACAAATACCTGCAGAAAAAAACAATAATGCATTTCAAATAATTTGTATCAATTTTTTTTATATATTAGAAAAATCTTATAATTTTATTAAAAATATAAATAAAGAAACATTCAAAAAATAAAAAATATAAAGAAGAGAAATAAAAAGCTAAATGAATAATTATAATAAGGGTAAAATACTATTTAGTTTCTGAGATTTATTGAAATTAATATTTGAGTCTTTGCATTTTAAAAAATAGTTATTGAGTTTTTAATGTTTGATTTCGTCAAAACAATTAATCATTCCATTTATTTGGTTGTTAAATATAATTTAAAAGATAAAAATACTCATAATTTTTCATCAATTTTTCTTTTTCATATCATTCTATTAAAATTTATTTCAAATTTTATTTATTTTTCTTCACAATCAAATCTTCATTTCTCCATATAATTTCACTAATCACAATACCCACACATAAATTTTAGTTCCTTTAATTTCAACAAACCCAAAATTTACACTATTAATTAATTTTATTAATTAAACACAAAAAAAGAAAAAATTTTACAGTATAAAAAAAATAAGAAAAATATATGAATATGAGTTTTTTATAAAGAAAAATAGAAAAAAAAATAAAGAAAAATGAAGAAAAATAGAAAGAAAATGAAGGAAAAAATATAAATATTGAAGATGAGTGTATTTTGAAAAAATAATTTATTTTAAATTTTTTTTTAATTTTTAATTTTTTTAATAAAAATTTAAAAAAAATAATAAAAAAATTAATTATTATAATAAAATCAAACATATAAAAATTAAATAGTTATTTTTTAAAAATATATAGATCTAGATATTAATTTCGTTAAATTTTTAGCACTAAACAATATTTTAACCTTATAAGAATTAATGACGAGAAGTTAGAGCGGGTGGACTCAGTGGGAATCAATAAAATCGGTAATATATATTACAAATTTACAGATAAAATATGCGACGACCAGAGAGAAATTTTTATCATCAGAAAAACCCACAAAAGAAATCCTCTGTCTTCCTTGATTTTCCTCTATTTTGATTTTCAAAGCAAATTAAATAAAAACATTTCTCTTCTTTCTCACACACACTATATATATATATATAGATCTCACCTTCTTTCTGTCTCTTCCTTGATTCATTTCACACTTCAATATTCATTTATCCATCCAACAAGAACCCACAAAAACCAATTCACAGGCAAAAGGGTGGAATCTAAGAAATGGGTTCGGTTCCGCCTGAACTAAGCTTGGATTTTAGACCAACTTATGTGCCCAAAACAATCACTGATTTCCTCAAGGAGGTATCTTTGATCGGAGACGTTTCTGATAAGGTTTCGAAACTGGATGGTTTTGTCAAGGGATTGGAAGAAGAAATGAGAAAAATCGATGCGTTTAAACGCGAGCTACCCTTTTGCATGCTTCTCTTAAATGATGGTTGGTTTTTTTTTTCTTTTCAATTTATCATCTCATCACCGATTTTTTTTATAGAAAAAATCGGTTTTGAATCACCTCAATGAGGAATTGTTTTAATGTTCTTATGATTTTGATTGATGGGTTTTGCTTTTGTTGATTTTTTTTTACTTTTGTGTTAATGGAAATGGGTTTTGGTTTTTTATGATTTTGATGAATAGTTTGTCGTTGATGGTTTTTTTAGCTTGAAGGATACTAATGAAGACTTTATTTTTTATTCTTGATTATGCAAATCTTGGGGCTGTTTTTTACTCTTTGTTCTGTATGGTTTTGTTGCAGCAATTCTATTTTTGAAGGCAGAGTCTTTGCAATGTGCAGCATCAAATAATCAACCAGTGTTAGAAGAATTCATTCCATTAAGGAAGAATGATGAAGAAGAAGATAATGAAGAAGAAGATGATGTTCCAATAAAAAAGGAAAAAGACTCTAGAGACAAGAAAAATTGGATGAGCTCTGTTCAGTTATGGAATACTAATGATCATCCCTCAACTACAAATGATTGCATCTTTGATCGGAAACAAACTCTCAAATTAGAATATAAGGTAATAAATTAACAACAACAAAGACCAAAATTTTTATAATTAACTCAAATTCAAATTCAAGTTCAAGTAAATTTGTTTGATGTGTTTATCTTTAATACAATAGATAGAAATGAAATTTAATATTTACATTTGTTTTGTTTTATTGTTTTGCTCATACAGTCAACTAAGAAAGAAAATCACTATGCAAAAGAGGATACATTCCAGGTATGTAAAATCAGAAGTGCAGCTAGATCATTTATACCATTTAAGACCTACACTGGTTTATCAAGGGAGGAGGATAATAGTAATAGGGAGCAATTGCCTGCTCCTGGCCTTTCTCTTTTAACTCCTGGAATCAAGAACTTGAGAGAAGAATCTGGCTTAACAGGTTCAAGAATCAGTGGTAGTAGAGCAGTTTCCTCTTCTGCCCCTACTTCTCATCCGAATTTACGAAATGGATCACAACCACCTCAGCAACAGACTGCTAGGAAGCAGAGGAGGTGTTGGTCCCCAGAGTTGCATCGCCGGTTTGTCAATGCTCTACAACAACTTGGAGGCTCTCTAGGTTAGCATAAAATAGTATAGTTGATTTCAAATGAAACTTTCATGGAGACTTTGTTCGCATGTCTTTTGGCATGAGATTCCTGATATTCCATACTGTAAAATTGCATAGATTTGCTTAATGAGATTGGTGGATAGAAATATGCGAAATGCGGATGGCAATTTTATGTCATAATCCGTTTCTATTTTCCAAAGATGCAAAGTGGAGTTAATAGATTTGGATATATAAAGTTTGCAATTTTATTTATAATTTGTCCAGAAACTAGGAGACAGAGGTGAGTTAAGAGACTAAAATGGGAAGATTAATGAATCTGAAGGAAGTCTGAAAGTTGAATTTGGTTGATTTTTTGGGGAATTAGTGGCTGTCTTGAATTTTTTGCCCTTTGATTAAAATTTTAAAGCTTTTAATTTAAATTTTCTGGATTTTTTGCAGCTGCTACTCCAAAGCAGATTAGAGAACTCATGCAAGTTGATGGCTTGACCAATGATGAAGTGAAGAGTCATTTGCAAGTGAGTTTTCAATTTTCTATTGCAGTCCTCTATTTGATTTACAGGAAGAACGAGTAAAATGAAAGAAAATGCTTAAATTGCTCAAGCAATTTCCTGCCATTTTTTTCCCCTCATTCTACGAGTTATATGAAATTTTGAAGATTGATGGAAGATCCTTCTTGTCATTGCAGAAATACCGACTTCATACACGAAGGATTCCAACAGCTACAACTGCCCCTGCAAACCAATCCTTAGTTGTTTTGGGGGGTTTGTGGGTATCCCAAGATCAGTATGGTGACTCCCAAAAGGCTACCAGTTCACAATCTGGCTCACCTCAAGGTCCCTTGCAGTTGGCCGGAAACACTGGAGGGACCTCCACTACTGGAGGTGATAGCATGGAAGAGGATGAAGATGCCAAATCTGAAGGCTACAGCTGGAAAAATCATATTCACATACCAGGAAAAGATGATGTATAGATTATATCCACCATGAATTTTGCAGATAAAAAACTATACATGGGAGGATTATATGACTAAAAGAAAAATAATACTAAAAAACTACGTAATGGAAAAAGGGATCTTGAGAGTGAGAGAGGCTGTGAAATTTTGCAGGATTAGCTTTCCTTCTGTCTTGGTATTGAGTTTTGTATTATCTCGGAATTGATATAAGAATTTTAATATCCATGTTTGCATGGAAGAAAAAAAGGCCTTAATTCTCATTCCCACAAGCTTTTTGGGTCATTATTAGAATTCATGTCCTGTGTGCTAGACTTCTCCAGCCAATTTGAGGACTTGAAATGCTACATTGGAATTACCTTATCTTGGAATTCAATTCAAAGGAAATGGATTTATATCAGAATGATTTTCTTGTAGCCCTAATTCATGCAAACTCTAGTTTGCTTGAAGACTTCATGAATGTTCTTTTAGATTTGCTTTAGGAGAAAGATGAGATATGTAAGAATTCTGATGAGGAAAATCATAAAAAAATTAAAAAATAAACCTCTATCTGTTTGCTGGAAAGGCCAAGGAAGGAACGACAGCAAAAACTTTCCACCTGGAATTATTGTAAGATTCTTAGTCTTTTGTAATTTTTTTCCAATCTCCAGATGAAATTAAATAGGAAATTAGGAATATTTCATTTTCAGTGTTGATAGTCTCTTTCGTTGTCTTGACGAATTTTCAAAAGTCATAATTCCCATTACATTGTTATTACTTACTGTCAAGGAATCCTACTTTCTTCTGCAGAAAAGGCAGTCTTTTTCTTCTTCTTTTTTTTTTCAGCTCTTAATTTTTTTTATTTTATTTTTATAAATTTCATACCACCAGAGATTCTATTCCAAAAAATTTTCAGTTTTAGAATGACTGCAATATCACTGTATTAAAGAATTTCTTCCCTCTTAGATGATAATAATAATAATAATAATAATGATAGGCCAAACCAAACACCAGATCCAATTTAATATATGTATTTATTGTTCAAGATTTAGATAGATGGAATCCAAAGTTGTTTTTCTTTCTAAATTCAATTTAATATTAAAAAATTATTACCATTTTGGGTGTTTTTTGGTTTATTTTAAGTTTCATGTTAGGTGTTAGCACAATCATGTAAATATAATGGGAACTATTATATTTATCAGGATAAGCATAAACAATTAAACATGGCTTAAAAGAAATAATTATTGTTGTACAAGTAGACAATTCAAGATCCAGAGTTGCCTTGTGAGAATATTTTGGGGTATTTATATTCCTTGATTTTCTTGTGATTGTGGCCAATATAAAATTATTCTGGAATAATATTTTCTTTATCAAAGAAATGATAAAGATTGATAAACAAGAAATCTGTCCAAAACTGCATATGATAAATCGGCATAATGGAGCCGCATCATTTTGATTTCATCAGCTTAAAGAATTATTATTAAAATAAATTAATATTTTTAATTTAAAAAATTTTCAAATCAAATTAAATTATTATTATAATTAAATTACTAGTTTCGATTAGATTTGATTCGATTTAAATATTTTTAATTTGTTGATTTTAAATTAATTTTCTTTTATAAATCGTCATTATTTTATTATAAATTTAAGGAAAAACATTAATCAAATATCAGTAAAAAATTTTTTAAGAAAAATTCAATATTGTACAACTCAAAATTTATCTATTCTATTAATTAACACACTCAAAATTTATATTTTTCTCAAAAATTAAATTTATTTATTTATTTTTAGTTAATTTTCATGAATGATATTTTTAAAATTTTAAATTAATATTAAGTTAAAAAATATATGATTGTATATAAAATAAAATCAAATATATTTAATTATAATAATATAATATATATATATATATATATATATATATATATATATATATATAATTTCGGTTTGAAATTAAAAGAAAAAAAGTTCAAATAACAAACTAAATTAAACTTTCAATTTATTATATATTTTTTAAATCAAATAAATTATAAAATAATTAATTTTTATTTAATTTAATCTATATAATTCAATTTAATCAATTTTTATTTTTTTTAAATTAAATTAAATTAAATTAATTATAAAATTATTTATTTTTATTTAATTTAATCAATTTATTATTTACACACGTAATAAAAAAAAAAAAAAAAAAAAAAAAAAAAAACAATCAGTGCTAGATGCGTGACAAAACAATCACTGTCAGAAACAAAATAATAGAGAGAATCTTACAGACAAGATATATAATGGAACCCCACTTTGATAGGCTCACTTTAAAAATTGGTATGAATTGTTTGGTGAGATAAGGGAAGAGTGAAAATTATTGAAGCTCTCATTAATTTGTCCTTCTAAATAAGTTTAAAATAATACTTAATTAATTAATTAGATTGGAGGGTGTTGCTTATTAGTTTTTGAAATCTAAGGGCTATTTTGTTTCTTTTAATAGAAGATAGTGAATAAAAAAAATATATAGAGTAAGCAAAGATAATTAAGGGGTATTTAGATATCCAATTTTAAAATTTAATTATCGTTTAAAAATATATATTGATAATTGAAAAATTATCAAATATTTAGATATCTAATTATTAAAAATTAATTATCGATTTATCTTCTTCAAATATGCAAAATTTGGTAGTAGATAAGAGTTATGATTATCAATTAGAGTTTTTACTAACTGAAAAAAAATAATTTTATTTTAAATCGATAATTATCAATCGTCCATTCAAATATTTCTAAATACCACAATTTGATTAGTCTAATAAAAATTTAAAAAAAAATAAAAAATTTTAAAAATTCAATTAATCTGACTTATAATTTTTTTTATTATAAATTAAATCTTATAATTCGATTCATAAATAAATTTTTATATATTTGATACTAAAAATATACATAAAATTCGAATCCCTTTTAATAATAATAATAATAGCTTAGCTAACCATATCAGATATCACATGGTAGCTTAGGTTAAAATGGTAGGAAATTGGTTGCACTTAAGGAACAATATACCTTTTGAAGATCCCTTCCTCTTTTAATATTTATTTCGGAGGTATGGTATTATTAGGGAACTTTATAGGGAAAATTACATAAATATATGATTTTTTTTTATTTTTTTTATTTTTACAGTTTTTTTTTTTTACTTTTATTTTTTTATATATTTAATGTATTTGGTATATATTTAATATATATTTAATATATGTCATATTTTTAAAAAATATATTTTTAAATATGTAATATTTTTTAAAAAATATTTTTATAATAATAAAAATGAAATTTTTTCTTTTTTTTTTTAATATTTCTATAGAAATCACAACATAATGGAAGAAAAGTTATTAAAAGCCCAACTTAGAAAACAAGTACTTGGCAAAAAGGCCAACCAACGATTTATTTAAAAAGTTATCCTTTCTCCAATCTTCTATATAAAAAATTAATTAAAAATAAAAACTTTTTTAATGTTTTTATTAATTCAGTTTTTGAAGCATATCAAGCTAAGTACTTCATAATTAACAAGTTTTGGATATTAAGTATTTGTTTTGGATAATTAATTGGAATTTAGTAGTTGGACTTTTAATTAGTTAGTTTGGGGATATTCTATAAATTATAATGGTTGAAATAATATTTTAAAATTATAACTGAAATAATGGAAATGAAAATTTTTAATTTTAATTTTTCAACCTCTCACCAATAATGTGTATAATTCCATTCAACTCAATTTAGTATTAATCTCAAAATTAATTAGAGTCTATTATATAATTTTTTCTTTTTTTACATTCTAAATAATTTTAGGCAATTAATATTTTCTTATGATTATAATGTCTTTAAATCATAATATATTTATCTCCTCTAAATTAATTGAGGTCTATCTTTTTATTTCTTCATCTTCTCTATTATGATGTGATCAATTTTTTTAATTGAAGTCTTCCATCTTTTTAGATTTTTATTTCACGTGTCCAAATTATGGTTGATATCAATTTGGTTTAATCAGTTTAAATAGTTGTTATCAAATTAAATCAATATTTTCAGTTTAAAAAATTCTTAAATCAAACTAAATTACCATTATAGTCAAATTCTCGATTTTAATTTAATTTAGTTCGATTTAAATACCTTCGATTTATCGGTTTCAAATCAAATTTTTTTTTATAAATCCTCATTATTTTATTATAAATTTAAGAAAAGATACCGATAAAGTATCAGTAATAAAAATTTTTTCAAAATAATTCAATATTGTACAATCTAAAACTTTTTATTCCATTAATTAGTATATTCAAAGCTTGTATTTTTTTCAAAAAATAAACTTTTTTTTATTTATTTTTAATTAATTTTCATAGATGATATTTTTTAAAATTCTAAATTAATATTAGATTAAAAAATATGTGATTGTATATAAAATCAAATCAAATATATTTAATTGTAATAATGATAAAAAATAATATATATATATATATATAACTTCGATTTAGTTCGGTTTAAAATCAGAAAAAAAAATATCCAAACTGCAAATCAAATCAAACTTTCAGTTTACTTTATTTTTTAAACCAAATTAAATCAAACAAATTGTGAAACCATAAGTTTCAGTTTGGATTAATAAATTTGGTTCGGTTTAATCAATTCGATCGATTTGATTTCCATCCCCAACTCAAACTATCTGAATCTCCATCTTTTCATCTTATACTCAATTGATATGTCTCTCACCTTATATCTAATGTTTTCATTATATATTTATCTATTTTAATATGATTATACATTCATCTTAATATTTTTACTTTTGATATAAATAATGTATGATTACTAATAAATTTAATACACCCACCGCTTAATTTTTAGGAAAGTAGATGAAAATTAAAAAAAATATAATTTCCTTTCATTTGTTTGGGTACTAAAATAATTTTTTTTAAAAAAAAGTTACACTTCTCAATGATATGTACAAAGTGTAATTTTTTACAAACTTGAAATTTTCTGATTGATCTCAACGAATTATGTATTAAAAAGGGAAACAACTGTTTTATATTGTGTAGAATTGGTCCAGTACATGAAGAAAATGATAAAATAAGAACCTTTATTTTAAGTTCACATAGGTTTCAATAAGAATGAATTGTGATCATATGGCTAAGGCAGACAATATGAGTTTATTAGTACTTCAACACTTCCACTTTCCATTTAAAGTATTGGTTGTGTAAAGTATTCCCTCTATTTAGCTTAAAAATGTGCATTTTTGTTAACTATAATGAATGTAAAAATTATATGTAGAAGATTATGATTATTATTAATGATATTGAAGCACTAAGACAAAAAGTGGGATTAGGAATTTTGATTTGTGTCTCAAATTTTATACCACTTTGACTAGTGATTTTCTTGTTTTAACTTTGTCATTGATGATGAATTGGACAAGCATGGATTTGAAAATCTTATTTAGCATGACATCTCTAAAGGTATGTTTGGTAAACTCATTAAATTATATTATATTAAATTACAATTAGCAAACGCATCCTACTACTCTTGTTTTAAATGATGAACACTTAAATAATTAGACTACATAAAGTCTAACAAATTATATTGGGCTTTAACCTATTATTACATTAAGAGTTTGGATATTGAGTTTTAGCCCAATCTTGAAAAATGTTGGAGTTTGGATACTGAATTTAAAAAATATATTAATTAATTAATAAATTAATAATTTATTAATTTAAAAAAATTATTTATAATTTAATAAATATATATTTATTTAACTAAAAACTCATTATATTTTACTAATCTTGTAATCAATTTAATATGAATTAAATAAAAAAAATATAATCAATTGAATATGAATTAATTAAAAAAAAATATGTCATTAATTAAATATAAATTAAATGAATTAAAAATAAATATGTGATAAAATTACATATGAATTAAATAAAATAAAAAAATAAAGTGATTATAATTATTAAAATTTTAAATAATTTTTGGAGTTATATTTTAATAAATTACATATCATAATCTATTATATGTATGACATTGATAAATTATTAATCTATAATTTAAATAAGATCATATAATTATGTAATGATTTTTAAAAAAATATTATTTTATTAATTTATAGAAATTATTAATTTAACTGATTAGCGCAAGTCAAGACTGTAAAAAATTATTATATAAAGAGATTATTAATTTATCGAGTATTAATATATTGAAATTTTACTGTATTTTAAATATATTTTTATATTTTTAATTTTATATTTTTAATTGAACTTAAATACTATAATAAAATTATATTCTGGTATTAACTAAAACTTTAAAATCTTGTTCTAGTCAAATGAGATTAAAAGTCTGATTAACCTAACTCATATCTTAGTCTAAGACTAATGGTAAGATAGAGTATTTTAATAGTCAATGTTAGGGTTTAAATTCTATTGATAAAATTGATATTAAAAAAAATTAATTAATTTGATCAATAAACAAATTTATAATTATTAGACTAAAAATTTATCTATTGAATATTTACCTCCTGACTTTTTTTTTTTAATATAAAAATAAAAATGTTTATGAAGTATTCAAATCTGGATAGCATTGTGTTTATATGAATAAAGTCACTTATAATATAATTATTATTGAGATAAATAATTCTTTAAAATATAGAAATTTTAAAAGGTGAGTGGGAGAGAGAGTAACTGTAGTTGTGGCAAATGGGCAAAATCCAAACCTCAAATAACTGGTCAAACCCACAAGCAATGGTCTTGTGTAATAAAAATAAATAAATAAAATATAATTTCTCAAATTGGGCGCGAAATGTGGATTCCATGTATTGCAATTCAGTTACTAATCTTCAGGAAGAGAGAGTTTTACAAGATACAAACACACATGTAACCAAACAAACCCACAAATCTCAGAGAGAGAGAGAGAGAGAGAGTGATTATTAAAGAAAATTATTATTATTAATAATAATAAAAAGAAAAAGAAAAGAAAAGGAGAAATTAATATGGCACAAGAACAGCCTGTGAGAAATATTGAAGATCATGAACAAAAACAAGAAACAGAGCAAGAAATGATTCTTGATATCAAAGAAACAATTAAAAAACCAGTAATTGAGAGTAGTACTTGTAATTTCAAGTTCAATGCTCAGGCACCTGAATTCGTGCCAAGATCCCATTCCCCAACCGTTTCTGCCACCGCCTCCCAGACCCAGATGCCTATTTCTGGTTATTTTTATCCTTGCTTTCATTATCTTGGAGCAACTGGTGGATCTGATTGGTTCCTTCTAGGGGAACAAGAGTTACAAGACCCTCATGCCTATTTGATCTCTAATCCAAATCTTGCTTTGCCCAATTCCTCTAACAAGACTACTCTTCTCACTGATGATCTTCGCCAAAAGATCCTCAAACAGGTCCTTTCTTTTTTTAATCCTTTTATCTTTTTTGTTTTTAATTTCATGAAATTGGTTAAGGATATTTTGTTCCCTTTATTTTATATATTGTTCTTGCCTTTTTGTAACATCATTGTTTGCCCTTATGGACAAAATTTAAAGATTGATTTAGATCAGGCACAAATGTTATCTGACAAAATGGTGAAAATGTGATAAGAATACAGATATGTAGTACACATCATTCGAAAGTTTTAATTTTTTTTTTCTTTGGCATTTATGGATCTATCTAGATCAAAATTCAACTAATTACATACGGTATTGATTAATAATTTTACAATCTATGATTAATTATCTAGTGTTGTGGAAACATCATCTTTCTTTTTTTAATCTAAATTCTTTTTCGAGCATTTCAAGATCTTGCTTAGTTTCCCAATAAGTTTCTGTCTTTTTTTTTCAATCTAAATTTGTAACTTAAAAGTTTTAAGTACATTTATAACAATCAAATTCAATTGAAATAAAATCCAAAGGATTGGTTAGTAATTTAAGAGCTTATTGAGTTAATGAGTGTGAATAATTCATAACAGGAGATTCCGTGTTTAAATATTTGTGTCAAATTTTTTTAGGTCAACATTAATTAAGAAATGTAAATAAAAATTAATTTTATATTTTTTGTGATATAAAAATATATTGTAAATTTACCCAAAAAGAAATTCAATTGAAATAGGCCTCCTGCTTTTCAATCTTTTATGGAGATTATTCGTACCATAATTAATTCTTATGTCAACATTATTATGAATCTAAAGATTGTTTGCATATAAAACAGGTGGAATATCAGTTCAGTGACACGAGTCTTCTTGCAAATGAATCCATGTCAAAACACATAAGTAAAGATCCTGAAGGTTATGGTAAGAATCATTATAGAGGTTTTTTTTTTTTATTTTTTTAATGACACTAAATTTTTGTAATTAGCTCTTGTGATTAAGACAACATTATTTGTTCTTTTGACACATTTTCACTCTATAACAGTACCAATATCTGTTATTGCTTCAACAAAGAAAATGAAGTCTCTTGTTAACAATAACCACTTGCTTGCCCAAGCACTTCAGTCTTCTTTAAAGCTTGTGAGTTCTTATCTAAAAATTACACCATTCTTTTGTTATCATTAATTAAAACCAACACAGTAAAATTTAGACTAATCGTCGTCTATTAATTCTTTTGTTATCATTAATTAAAACCAACACAGTAAAATTTAGACTACTCGTCTATTAATCTCTAAAATTACTACCTTCGTTTTGCTGGCTTAAGGTTGTAAGTGAAGATGGCAAGAAAGTTAAACGTAAAATCCCTTTTACTGAGAAAGACAGAGAAGACTTGCAGGTACTCATGGGGTATTTTCTCTTTTTAGTCAAATATCGAAGGTTTTATATTTAGTACGCTGTAATGTAATCAATTTATGTTCCTTTGATTTGTAGTCTCGCACTGTTGTAGTGGAGAATTTGCCTGAAGATCACTCTCATCAAAACCTTGAGAAAATATTCAGTGTAGTTGGAAGGTTAAATCTATAACTCTATATTTCTCTAAATGTTCTTGCACTTATTGAAGAGTCTTTCTTGCATATTAATAATTTTGCATCCATAAAGCAGTGTAAGAACCATCAGAATATGCCATCCCCAAGAATCCAATTTTTCCCGTACTAAAAGTGATTTCTTCATGAGCAACAAGGTATTAATCCTGAATCTAAGAATGTTATGTTTTTGAAAACCAAGAAACTATTGTAAGCTTTTCTTATGAACTCTGTGTCTGTATTTTTCTCTTTCTTATCCTATCAAGCTACATGCACTTGTGGAGTTTGAGAGTCCAGAAACAGCAGAGAAAGCGGTATGTCAAGCTTGTAAAATTGGCAATTGGTTTTTTTTTTTTCAGTTTTCATTGAAAATTGAGAGGAATTTAACTTGATTAGGTTGAGAAGTTGAATGATGAAAGGAATTGGAGAAAAGGGCTTCGAGTCAGGGTGCTGCTCAGATGCTCAGTATGCCTAAACTAAGCTATTACTTCTAGTATCTTGTTCGTATATTCTTTTGTTTAATGTAGCTTTTTAAATATGAAATTGTGCAGCCAAAATCTGTTCTCAAGAACAGAAAGTCTGAGTTCGACGGCCTTTTGGATGATGAAGAATTACCAGTTCCTGAATCAAATGAAGATTCTTCTCAGACAAAAAATTCGAATTCTTTCACTGAGAGTAATGTAAGCAACTCTGCTTATTATAATTGCATAAATATTTCTTCGTTTCTTAGTTAGTGAGACATGCAATTAATGAGGAAAAGGTGAAAGTTAGACTGTGTTCATTACGTTGCTATATTGTAATATACTTACTAATATAAACACTATTCCATTACAACGTGAGAAGCATAGTCTTAAGATATATTTAATAGGCCGTAATGAAACAAAATATAATAAATGAAAATGCATTTTTAGTATAAACATTATACTAAAAATGCATTTGATTTCATTACATTTCAGTATGACCTATCAAACGTACCCTTAATATTTTGGAATAATGAGGATAATGTCACAAGCTCACATGAAATTCATCTAGGTCGAAGAAAATTCAGGAGCATTGAAGAAAGGATGGGCAAGAGGTCGAGGAAAGGGAAGAGGACGCGGTCAAAGCCATGGAGGGCGAGGCCTGCTTGCCCCTCCTTCACAATCTGTTAATTCTCTGCATTGTGAAGCATCTGCTAAACATACTACTTGGGGTCCAAGAATGCCTGATGGGACCAGGGGTTTCACCATGGGGCGTGGCAAGCCACTAGGAATTCCAGCTATGGCTAGTTCAATGTTCGAATGAAATGGGTTTTATTTTTTAATTTTGATTCTGATCAATTAGTTAATTAAGTAGCTATAGTTACTATTAAGCTGCTCTACATTTTGCAGATTTAGAGAAGCAAGAATTTGGTTACGGAGCCAAAATAAGTTTTGTCTTGTGATGACAACTGTCTGGGTTCGATTCCCTGTGTTATTTGTATTAACAAATTTTTTGAATAATGAATTTGAGCAATGTATCTCTCCCTCTCTCTTCATTGTTATTAGTTACATACATAATTCATCACCTAATTCTTATAATTTAGACATATAATTCCTCGGACATAGTTATTATGGTTTACCTTTATCCTTCTTAATCGGATATAAATAATGTTATAACTTGTCATATATTATATATATTTTTATTTATTTTTATTATATTTATGTTAAATTTATATATATATATTTAATGTATAAATATTTTTATATGAAATATAAATTATATTACATAAATATGTAAAAAAAAAATTATATAAATGAATATATATATAAGAAAATAACATAAAAATATTTAAAAAATAAAAAATATATATATAAATGAATATTATACATTCATACTTCAAATAAGAGTGAATAATAAAGTGAATATTTTTAATTTTAAACGAGTTAAATTTAAATTTTATAAAATCTATTTAAAATCCAACTCATTGTCATTCCTTAGTTACAATAAATTCTGGATTGTAAATTTGAATTTAGTGGCAGCAACAGTTATAGGGTTGTTAATGCAAATTTCACAAAGTAATGATCAAATATTTTTTTAAAGGCATGTGTTTTTTCTTTCCAGCAACTTCTGGTTATCGTACTGTAAATCTGTAATTAGTGAAGTTGTCACCTGACAATAGGTTGAAATGCATATTATGAAATAATACATTTTATTTGATGCTAAATGAATCTAAATATAGAATTTTATTTTTGTTGAGATATGCATATACACATCTAAACAAACCCCTGTTCAATTTGAATCTTGAATTAACATTCCCATAATTTAAATCTCGAATTTATTGCATTTAAAATCTTGAATTATTGTATTTTAAATCTTAAATTATAAACATTAAATATTAACATAAAAATTTGACTAGAATTATGGAACTCTTCACGCTCCAAAAATTAGGGTATGCCACTTTCTGCGCCAAGCACACGGTAATCTTTAGTAAAAGGCGAAAGAATAATTCGCTTTGTGCTCACCACGTGGCTGCGAGTTTAATTCTCTTAGGGAAATATATCATATAGAAATCTGCTGTGTTGGGTTGTTTCTCTTCTACGATATGGGATTAGTCTTTAGCTACTGCTAGTCCTTTGTTTATGTTTTTGTTGTGGCTGCCTTGTTCCACTAAGGCTTCAAAGCTTTTCTCAGGCCTCAGCAAATGTGGCCTATCAGAACCATATTCGTTTCTATACCTTGCTCACCATATTATAGTTAATACAATCTTAGATGATCTATCTTCACTATATCTAAACCAATGATTTAATCACATTATAGTTAATGCAATCTCAGATGAGGATCTCAAGTATGTCGAAAATAAGTGATTTAATTTAATGAACTCTTGATTTACTCGTAAAACCCTAGCATAAAAGGATGGGTTGTGGCTCTAAATCCACTTATTAAGTGGGTTTGGTCGACTTGAAATCAACTAGCCGGTTCGGCAACCAGGTAAGTGAATTATCAAATCTGACTCAGTCCGAATCAGTATGAGTCGTGTTCGAATTTGAGTTTATTAAATCCGACATGATAAGCCTTTATTAGATCGAGTCGAACTAGCACTTTAATCCAAGTCAAACCCGAACTAAATTAAAAGTAATATATATATATATATATATATATATATATATTGTTATAATAATGAATAATTGTTCTATTGGTTAATGATTGTTGATAAATCATTTGTTATCTTATCGCTGGTAAGGTGATTGATTTTGTTCCATTTTGTTAGAAATAACATAAATAATTCACTTCTATTTTTTTGGTAAAATATGAATCTTATATTGATTAAATAGAAAATATTATATAAATTTATATATAATTTAATTTTTTAATTTTAATAATTAATTTTTGAGATTAATATTTTTATAATTATATATGTTTTCTATATTTCTAATAGAGAGACGGTCCATGTTAGAGCCCAACAAAACACAGGGCTCCCATCCCCGTGTATATATATATCAAGAATAAAGTAAAGATAAATTATGATTCTATTTAGTTTAATTATTCGTAACAGTTATTAACTGATTATTAATTATTAGTTGTTACTATATTCAATAACCATTAAGGATAAATATTAATATTTATTTTTTATTTAAATATTATTTTTAAAGATAATTTAATTTTTTTAATAAAAAAATAAGTTTTTAAAAAAAAAATATATATGATTTAAAATTTTTACAAATAACAATTAGTTTAATTAATTAACAACTAAAAACTGTTAGTAACTGCATTTTATGATGCAACTGTTGGAAATAAAAAGAATTAATAACTGCATCAAAAAATTTTACCAAACACCAACTATATTATTATAAGAGGTGGAGAAGCCTTAAATTTGAATATATAATTGAATTAATTTTTAAAAATAATGATATATGGATTACTAATTTTCAATGTTGATATAAAAAATTATCTTAAAAAATAAAAGAAAAAACTAATATTTTCTTTTTATATTTTTAAAGAGTAAAACACTCTTTATCTATTTAATATAACTTAATATATTTAAATCAAAACAATTAAATGTTAAGTTGAGATATTAGTGAAAAATAAAAAATCACTCTCTATTTATATTAAGACAAATCTTAAACAAAAATTGACAATAATAATTAATTTTAATATACTAAAACATTAATTCACATCAAAAGAAAAAACAAAATTTTCTTTTAAAATTTACAAATAATTTTTTAAAATTATTTTAAATGATGCATATAATTAATAATTGAATACTATTTAAATAAACAAAGTAAAATTATTATCTTTTCAAAAAGATTATTGCTTAACTCAAATAGAAGTTCAAGTCCCTTTTATACTCATTCTTCCATCTATCAATATCATAATTGACTATGTTGTTATATTACTGCTTTTACGGACATTGATCTAATCGTATTTGTGTCAACCTGAATTTTACATTTTATCCCTCCTATTTTATTTTTTTGAAACTGCAACAAATTTTCATCTAAAAAAAGAAACATAGATATTTATTTCACTTTGTTAAAAAAACAAGTAATATATATAAAATGAGATTTACTTTTAATTCATGGCATTTATAATGAGAATTTTTTTTAAAAAAAATAAGAGTCGTCATTATTATAAATATAAATATCTTTTCATCCCTCAACAATATCCTCTCTCTAAGAAAAGAATTTTATAATTACTCAATTTGTCAATTATATCATGAAATATGTTTTATTTTTTTTTCTTCTTAATATTCAATTTTTTTTTTAATAAATATACATTTGATAATTACCATTATAAAAATCTTATACTCGTCATCTAAGTTGCATAAATCACATTTTAGCATTTCAATGGTGTTTATGTATGGCCAGATATTGATGGAATTCTCTCTAATTTTTATTTTGATTACAATTAATTAATTAATAAATCTTACTCTTTTAGTGCAAAATTAAAAAATGGATATTTCTTGTATTATCATGATTTTTTTTACAACAGTAAATAACCTTACAAAACCACCACCAACTAATAAATAACCAAATAAAATCTAACCTTTTTTTTTTATTTTTTATGTTTCTACTATTTTTCTCAACATACATGTACGACTTACTCATACAGTCATACTAGAAGATGACTTGCATGATGTTATTGTGCGGTCATATATAATGTAATAATATGGTATAATAAAAAAAATTATATAATAAAATCAACATTTAATATTAATGAAAATTTTATGTGTAAAAATTAATTATAAAAAAAACTGAGATAAAGATAAATTTTCATGAGCTCGTTAATAGAATTTAATTATTAATGAGCTTTCACCCATATATAAAGACATAATTATGAGAGATTAAGAGTGGCCTCGATCTCTCTTAAAAAATTTTAAATATATAGATTTGCATTTAAATTTTTTTATTTGCCGCACCCTAAAAATTTGATTTTATTCATCGGCCTATGTTAAAATAAGAAAACTTTGCTCTGTTTTCCTATTGGAAAAGTAACTGAAAACTTTACTCTCTCTCTTTTATATATTCTTTAGTATTCATTTCCAGTCTTTATTTTTATTCCGAGTCCTTGTTAGTCTAGGAAAATTTTAACACCAATTTTCAATGGGAATAATTTTAGGAAACCAATTATATATACTTGCATTTATAAGTAAAATGATATTGCGAAACTGCTTTGTAATAGCAAGATCAACTGATGACAAGCTAATAAAAGGCACCCACATGGGACTTTCCCATCCAAAATCAATATAATATACATCAAGGTTACAATTTGTTATTGATACAGAGCCTATTTCACTAAAAAAATTATTTTCTCATTTCCTTAATATTCTCATAAAACTTAAATAATCCTCCATCACTTTGTATGTTCCTCAATAAATTGCTATTAATTTTTGTTATAGCTTCCCTCATTTTGCAAATTATGCCAGGCAGTTCTGCTTTCATGGTGAGCTGATCACTGCAAGTGACAATCAAACAAAATTTTCTAGTGAGGAAAATTTCTTTTGGGCCTCTTAAAAGAATTTTTTGATTCCGTCCCTATTTATATAGATTCATTATAGCAGTTTATATTGGCTTGTATTAAAATATACTGAGAGTTATTATTAAATACTTAACAAAAACAACATATTTCATAATTTTTCAAGAGAACTTTGCAAAAATAATCTTACATTTTTACTAATTATTATTTTTAATCTTTATATTTATGTAAACTAAATACCTTTAACAAACTTTTAAAAGTCCCCTTCTTCATAATTTTTGAGGTGAAAATTGAGAAATTCAAAGAATAAATTAAATATTAAAGTGAATATCCTCTTGTAACTTATTGTTATATTAATTTTTATTAATCATATCTTATACCTTTTTTTTATTTCAATTTAGATTAAATCAATTAAATTACAATTCAACTTGAAGATGAAATTAGTAATTTAATGATATGACATAATGTGATTAACTTTTTTTCTGAACTTTTTGATTATATATACACACATATGTGCTTAAATTAAATTACTATGAATCAATGATTAATAGCTAAATAACAAATCCATCATTATCAAACTACTTATTTTTTTTTTTGAAAAACTATCCCAATTGATTCCACACTATTAACATGAACTTTGCACTTTCAAAGATCCTGTAAATCTCTATAATTATGCTGGAGTTGAAAAAATATATAGTTTTTGTTTAGTAAGTGATGTATTAATTAATTTATAGTTTTCTAGCGAGTGTCATAAGAACACTCGTTAAAAGCATTTATTTCAGATAAATTAATTATTTTAAATATTAATTAATATTTTATTTGATAAATTGTTAGAATAATATTTTTAATATCTTTCTAATTGTATCCATTTTTCTCTTCTTAAAGTTTTTTTATTTAAAACAGTATGAACTTTCAGAAAAAAAAAAGTTATGTTTATGATTATGATGAATGTGGATAGAGTAGTAGAATAGGAAAGTGATAAAATAACGAAAAAGAGAAAATGAAACAATTCAATTAATTAGGATATCTAAGTCATTTCAAAACTTTAAAAAATATTTATTGCTCTTATTCTAACAAAAGCCGCTTTGATAATAATGCTATCCTATTTTTAATGCTAAGTTTTATTTGGTTAGTGGGAATAATAAATTTGGAATGAAAATAAAATATTTAAATTAAAATTTAGATTTTTTAATAAATTTGAATAATAAAAATTAAAAATAAAAGATTTGAAATAAAATTCAAATATTTCAGAATTTTTATTATTGAGAAGACATGAAAATCATTGGGAATAAAATAAAACTAATAAAATTAAAATCCAAAAACCCAACACAGACCATGAATCACTGAATCACACAATTCACCGAGAAGCAAAAAAAGGAATTGTCCACTTTGGTTTCGAAAATTTCAATGCTTCACTACAGTTTCATACTCAAATTCAAAATTGGATTGAAGGTAGAATTTGAGTATGATCATCTACAGTTTTATACGAAGTTTTGAGGCTTTCAAAGGTAAAACTCACAAAAATTCAAAATTGAAAAGGAGAAGAAAATTCTCTGCCTCGCAAATCGGTTATATTATGGAGCCAACTCTGGTTTTTAATAGGTGAATTTCTCGGCTGTTAAATATAAATTTCTCAAGTTCTTGATTTGTTTTTTTTTTTATTTTATTATGCTTTCTTTTGAATGTCTGTCTGATAATGGTGTCCTGATGTCACACACAAATTATTTTTTTTTTTCATAATTTTATTGTGTAATATTTATATTTCAATTCCTATTCTCATAATCTCACTCCGATTGAATTATTTTGATTCTCATTTCTACATAGTAATCAAATATGTCTTAGAGTAATAATTTTTTTTTAATTTTTAAATTGATATATTTTCCATTTTATTAACTTCAAAAAAAAAAAAAAAGTTATTGCCTTTTATTTGTTAAGATGTTATTATGAATTATATTATTATTATACTTTAATTTCTCAAATTATTTTCTCTATATAGAAATGTTCTTGGCTTTAAAGGAAAATAATATTGTTATGTTATATGAAGAAATTGTTATAAGCATGAATATATTATATTTTTATTATAAGGAAACAAAAAAAATTCTCATATATATTTCAGTTACTCTCTTTATTTTTTTATCTATCGTTTTAGAAATTTATCTATTTACATTTTTAATTGTCATTTTAAATTTTCAAAACAATATTTATCAATTTTTTTCTATTTTATCCTTATAATATTTAATTATAATATAATAACTTAATTTAAAATAATATTTAATAAGTCATTTTGAATATAATTAATAAGTATTTTGATATGTGTGTAAAATCTTAAATGATAGATAAAAAAAAATAGAGGGATCTTTTTTTAGATGGATACTTCATTTAATACAATTTTTTTTATTAGTAATTTGAGTAAAATATTATAAAAAATATGCAATAAATCAAAACCATAGACTTTGGGGGGAAAATTAGTAATTGGAATGGAAAATTGAGTGCACCATTGACAAATTAATGGAAGCAACTCACAACTACCCAATTCATATTTCATGATTATCATTTATTATTATTATTATTATTATATGTATGCATTATCAAACCTTATGATATTGACAAAGTAATAGAGTCCCACCTATAAGTTGACAATTTATGATTATTTTAATTATCTTGATTTGATCTAAATTGGATTTCTCATTCTAGATTTATTCAAGATCTTGTGATTATTGATTATTGAAGATAAACTATAGTTGGAAATTGCTGTTTTAGTGCCATTGACATATATAATAATGCTATGGAAATGTCTTATCTATAGAAAGTAATTGCCCTTATCCTCCACACAAAAGCCATGACCCATCTCATATTAATGATAAACACACTATCCTTATTCCTTGCATTTTTATTTTTTTATTTTTTTAGAATACTATCATTTAATTGTAACTTTCTAATTATATTTTTTAACAATAGATTAAAAATAAATGAATTTTACAAAAAATAATTTTGTATTTAAAATAAATGACCTGCTAATTATAAAAATTTTATAGAATTTATTTCTAATTTTATATTTTTTAAAAATTATATACTTGAAATATTAAAAAAAAAATGCATTTCAATTTTATGAATTCAATTTCATAAAAATTAAATATAATTAAATCAAATTCCATTAAAATATGTAAATTTTTTAAATAAATTATATAAAATTAATAAAATAATATTATGGTAAAAATACTATTGTTCTTTCTGGTGCTCTTCTTTCTTCTCTCTCTTGCTTACGTTTTTCTCTTTCTCTTTTCTTATTACACACAGCTATTTCTTCTCTATTAGTGGTGTATAAAAAATCGAAAATTGAACCAAATTCAATTTAATTTAGTCTATTCGATTTGATATTTTTATAAGCAATAAATTTAATTTAGTCTTTAAATTTTAAGTTTGATTAATTCGATTTTTCTAAAATTTAATTTTTTTTAAGAATTAACTATAATTCCTCCCAATAGAATAATTCATTACATTAAATTTTTTTTTAATTTTTTAAAAATATATGAACTCTCACATGACGAATGTTATAATATACTATTAGACCCTTCCGTTCAATTTTGCCGTGAGTCAATGGTTAGTCAACCTTATAAGGGTAGTAAAAAGATCAAAATACTCTTATCTTTTATTTTTAATTAATTACATTCTATTTTTGTTTAAATTATTTTTTAAAGTTAAAAAATTTATTTTCATATTTTTGAAAAATTTTAAAATAAAAAATAAACAAAAATATTTTTTATTTTTTATTTGTTATTTTTTATTTTAAAAAATAATTTAAGAAGAAATTAAATTATTTCTTCTTAAATTTTTTAATACAAACAAAAAATTTATTTTCATATTTTTGACAAATTTAAAAATAAAAATTAAAAAATATTTTTTTAAAAATATTTTTATTTGTTATTTGTTATTTTTTAAAAAATAAAATAAAAATATTTTTTAATATTTTAAAAAATATTTTTATTTTCAAATTTATTAAAAATATGAAAATAAATTTTTTAACCTTAAAAAAAAATTTAAAACAAAAATAGAATTTAATTAATTAAAAATAAAAGATAAGAACATTTTGATCTTTTTATTATCCTTGTATGGTTGACTAAGGGTTGATTAATGATAAAATTAGATAGAAGATTTTAATAATATATTATGACATTCGTTAAGGGGGAGTTAGTGTATTTTTAAAAAATTAGAAAAAATTTAATATAATGAATCATTTTACAAGGAAAAATTATAATTAACAATTTTTTTAATTGATATATTTTAATACTCTTTCTATAATATTTTTCTCTTTTTATTTTTTATTCGTTTTTCTTTTAACTAATTTTTTTATTATATATAAATTAAATATTAATTATAAATATAAAATATAATTATTTTTAATTATATTTTTAT